>JAZGTJ010005648.1:0-26934 GCA_036877575.1 Botia almorhae
GGCTAACCTGCTCACTCGTGTGCATCCGCGTTTGAGTTCTCTGTCACGCTACACGGGGACCACTTCTCGATCGACCACTTCTTGTCTGGCCTCCGTGACAATTACTAATAATGTATGAGAAGAAACACCATTTTCATTAGTTTCATTAGTTTTAATTAGTAATATTTATTACCCCAAAAATTTAGACAATAACAAGGATTGCCCCAAATAACAAAAATTTACAATGTCAGTAGAGGGTGTTTCCACCATTTGTCGCAATGACAGCTTGACAGCGACGTCTCATGCTCCTCACTAGCCTCATGATGTTGTTCTGAGGCAATGCGTTCCACTCTTCCACAAGTGCTACACGCAGTTCTGCCAGGTCACGTTGGGGTGGGGTATGATCATGCAGTCTCTGCTTCAACTGGTCCCAGACGTGCTCTATGGGTTTCAGGTCAGGGGACATTGATGGCCATACCATATGAGGCACTCCAACTTCCTGAAGTCGAGCTTTGACAATTTTTGCCACGATGTGGTGGAGCATTATCATCCATGAACAGAAAGTTGGGGGTGTGCTGGCGGAATTGGGGGATGATGATGGGTTCTATGATGTCTCTGAGGTAAGAACGTGCAGTGACTGAGCCATCTACAATAACCAAATCTGTTTTGCGCTAACTGGTGATGCCTGCCCAGACTGTTGCGCCTCCTCCACCAAAGGAAACCCTGGGGACCATGTTGACCTCAGCGTATCGCTCACCTTGCCTTCTCCAGCAACGCTGACGACCATCATTTCTGTGCAAGGTGACCCCACACTCATCAGTGAACAGGACGGTAGACCACTGCTGCATTGTCCAGGTCACATGGTCTTGTGCCCACTGCAAACGTTCATGGCGGTGTCTTGGTGTCAGTGAAGGCACCTGCAACGGTCGTCTGGCATTCAAGCCAAAGCGGTGGAGTCGGTTGCGAATGGTTTGTCTGGAAACCCTAGTACCCCTCACATCTCGTAAACGGGCCTGCAGCTGTGTGGAAGTTGCATAACGATGTCTGAGTGCATAGGTCCTTAGGTACCGGTCATCGTTGCGGTCTGTCACTCGTGGGGCTCCACTTCTGGGTCTGTCATGAACTCTGTCATGAGCTATTAAAGACATGATTTAATAGCTTTATCCATTAGCTGTTATGTTCTGTTTTATTGTTTGTGCTGAGTTAACAGTTTCATTTTTACCTATATAAATGAACCCCTCACAAATAAAGACTTTGAGTGGACTGCATTTTTGTGTCTGTGTCATTCTTGGTCCCTGATATCAGCCTCTGTACTTCATTGCTCAGCCTGTTTCAATTTTCTTAGACTATTTTATTTTAACACAGACCCTACAGTATATATCCTTATACATAATCTACAGACACGTGCAACCTGACACCCAACCTGTTCTTCCTTTAGTTAGTCACATAATTTAACGGTTTCTTTGAGCAGGTATACATATCTTACATGGCCTTGGAAAGTGAATGTGGTTTCATTGATGTCACTCCAGTTTCTCTCAATCAACCTAATGACCAGCTGTTTATTATGTAACAATTTCATTTTTCAATCAAAAATAGCTGCTTCTTGCAACCCATTACATCTGTTGTTTATTCTTAAATCAATACTCCTTAGCACTTGCTCTAACATACAGGATCAGTCTCCAGACATTAGATTAGAAAGTATGTATCTGTAGTCTGACACAACGGCAGCCAGTGACAAATGACCTTGACGACAGCTGTTAAATTACACAACATCATGTCAAAATGATGTTGCTGCTCGCTGTTGTGATGCTAATGATTTTCATCAAGATGACAATGGTTGTGACAGTTTTATAATAATAGAACATGTCTTTGCTTTAAGCAAAATACAGAGAAATCATCAATGAAATCCTGTTTCACAGCACTCAGGACCTCAGACTGGGCAGAAGGTTTACCTTCCAGCATGACAATGACCCTGAGCACACAGGCAAGACAACACAGGAGTGGCTTAGGAACAACTGTGAATGTTCTAGAGTGACCCAGCAAGAGCCCTGACTTGAACCTTATCAAACATCTGTGGAAGACCTGAAAAAGGTTGTCCACCGATCGTCCCTATCCAACCTGACCAAGCTTGAGAGGATTTACAAAGAAGAATGAAAATCCCCCAATCCAGGTATGCAAAGCTTGTGCATCATACCATACCATCATACTTGTGCATACGTCAAGAGAAAAATTATATGACGTTTTTATATCATATGAAACCATTACTTTCAAATGAGAAAACATAATTATTTTGCTTTCACTGAGCTTTTTGCATGTTAACATTTGCTAGGTAAAATGTGTGCAACTAGGGCCGTTGTTTAGGAGGTGCAACCACGCTTGAAGGAGGGGGCCTGTGGTGAACTGACCTGACCTTGAACAGACTAAGGGGAACCTGGGTCCTGCATCCACTTGGCACGGCCCTGTGTAAGGTTCAATGCATTAACATTAAACACAACAAAAAAAATTAATTCTACGACTAGAGAATAGAGTATGACTATCTCTGCATTCAGAGAAAATTATAAAATGAACATGATCATTCTCATTGTCATTGTACCAACTGCTCTCTTTCATATCCTCCCTGTCTAAGATTAAACCCAATAAAGTCCAGAAGAGACAGAGAAAGAGCTGTCTTGAATATTTATGACGATTAATATCCTCTAAACTCTGAAAACATAGCCTGAACTATTTGTGCAGTCATGTATTTTCATTTGTGTATGATACTGGAAAGTGTGTATACATGTACACATTCAATGTTTGGTTTTGTGTCATGTTATGTATTAATCATGTTATTATTAAGGGCTGTCATTGTCTATAGGTATGTGTATTGGTTTCATTGCAAAACCATTTGCTTTAATATGGATCTGGTCCTCCCTTTGCTGCTACTATACAACAGCTTCCACTTTTTAAGGAAAGCTTTCATGGGAAAGGGAGATTTGCTCCCATTCAGATGCAGGAGCATCAGTGAGGTCACACACTGCTGTTGGTTAATGGGGCTTGGCTTGAGTTAATATTTCAATTGACACATTGTTTGGTGGCTTTATGACACAACCTTCCACAAAGGTAAGGTAACAAATTTTAGTAACAAATAAGGTAACATATTTTTAGCACAGGGACACTGTCATGCTGGAGCAGAAAACGTTTGTTGTTGAACATGACAATGGGTGTAGCTGTAACTGAATGGGAAGAGGTGTTCCCTACTTTTGTACTTTTGGCCACGTAGTGTAGTGTAGAGGACATAAACACAGAGAAACTTACTTGAACATTAATTGTCAATGTTGCAACCACAAAATGGTGTATTAGGTCAACAACATCAAAGCAGTAGATGCAAAATTATATTTACATTATTAAAATAGTTGAATATGTACACTTTAAATAACATGCAATATAGATGCACGTTTTTTTTTCCCAGTCTTGCAGGGGAAATCATTTTAAATCGTATTTGTTACAACTTGTTAAGATTATTAGGGTTCAGTTCAATTGTTTATCTTACTAAGAAAATCCTCCATAACACGTACAGGGACAGCAGAGTATTATTATGTACAATTAGATTTATTATATTATAATATATGATCATACTTCTTAAAGATTATATGTCTTAAAACTGCTTTGTGTGTGTGTTTGTCCAACGTGTGTGAATACATTTTAATCAGTGAAAAAACAAAGTTGTCACTCACTCCATAGTTGTGGAGTTGTGTAACGCAGACGCGGAGACGTGAGGATCCATGTGCAGCAGTTTAATCGAAATACAAAACAGGCAAGGGTCAAAAGCCAGCAAACAGCAATATAAGAGGTGAGGCAAAAACATATAACAAAAAAAACTATATAACAGACGAGGGTCGAGGCAGGCAGCAACAATCATCACTGTTAAACAGTCACACTTCAGGGCAGGCAGCAAACAATCCAAAACAGAATCCAAAAACGAAGTCAAAAGGGCAGGCAGAAAACAATCAGAATAACCATAAACAATCCAAATGAAACCAGGCAAACAACAGGGAAATAACGCTCTGAAATGTATGCAAGGGCAATATTTCCAGCATTTCAAACAGGCCATTTTTCCATAATGATGCATAATGGAAATCATAATTAGGCCAATCAGCTGACTTGGTGAGTTGCCTCAGAGACAAGTCAACAATTTTGACAGATGGGTAATGCTAACAGGACCATATAAGGAAAGTGCCCTCTCAGATAGCCAGAGGAAATGTGCGTGAGAGGGCCCTTTATTCAGCCGGTGTATAGATGTTATGTTAAAGACCCTGTGAATTCATTATAGATAATTTGACCTGACAAAAATGTGTAGTGCAAGATGAGTCATCAATATTTTGATCTGTTTTTCTAAAAAAAAACATTTTAAATCAGCAAAAGGTAAATTGTGTCATTGGTTACACTCTTAAAAACAAAGATCCGCAGCAATGCCATAGAAGAACCATCTTGTTTTATTATAGTCTAAGTCTTTCTCCACTACCAAGAACCTTTTGTTAAACATAAAGGTTCTATGGATGTTAAAGGTTTTTTATGGAACTATGCAGCCAAGTTTCTTCTATAGCATCATAAAGGAGTAGATTAGAAAATAGAAGGAAACAGACATGGACTAAAACTTCAAGTTTAATTTCATAGACTACGCAGTATGTATGCTATGCAGGTGTGTGTGTGTGTGTGTGTGTCCATACATTCTCACTTATCGCCATGTATATTAGTGTGTAGTATTTGACTATGACTATGAGTTATGTTACATTTAGTTTATTTGTCTTAATTTTTTACTAGTTGCAGAGCTACACATTATTCAAATTTATCTTCTCACTTTCATATAGGTTTCATTTTTGTCTGAGCAGGGACCATTATTAAGTGATGCAGGGATGTTGTCATGGGCCGTGTAAATGTTAGTTATGACCCTTAGTCTTTACTTATCACTGATGGGAGACATTGATTATTCAAAGCTTCTCTATTCCTTTCTAGATTAACTCGTAAATTTGATCAAACTAAATAATTTATTTCTAATTAATTATTAAATAGATCATCATTGATCATTACATCTTTATATTAATATCTTTTTAAAAAATAAGAATTGATTCTATGTTATTCTATGTAAGTGAGAGAGAGAATCCACACCTATGTTACTGTCTTTTTTATAATCTTTCATCCTTTCATCCACTCTATTTGTCTTTCAGGTTTTGTGTTGCCACTGTTGAGCAGAATCTATCCTCATTTACAGTGACACCCTGCAGGACCTGCTCTAGTTTTTCTGTTTGGATTTGAAGTGCAACTACCTCACTGTTTACCTGTCATGGAGTAGTATGAAGCAATGTGACATGTTCCTTTTTGAACAGTTAAAAAATAACTTCACCTTATTTAACATAAGAGTGAAATTTCTAAACTAAAAAGCATTTTAGCACAAAACTTGCATCTTACCAAACCACCGCAACCAATTGTAACTTGGCACTAGATGCTGACATTGAATAACGTGTGGTAAATAGGAATGTATTAAATATAATAGAATATAGTTTATGTACGTTTTTATGGAACTTGAAATCAGTTATCAATTCATTTTTTGTGAATTTTCTCCTGAGACATGTTGTAAACAGTGCAACACATTTCACACCTTTATGTAAATGAGTTACAAGAGTATGATTAAATCACTCTGTGTTTGCAAGTAGACTACTACATTCAACAATATGTTGGTACAATCATGTGCCCATCAATGGCTGTCCCATTGGTAGTTGCTGCATCACAACTCATTTATGTAAAGTTGAAGCGCAAATGTATTGCACAGTTAACAGTTGTACTCACTGATATTGCTGGAAATTGCAAATAAGTGACTTTTAGCCAAAAAACTAAAGCTGAAAGGTCTCCATCTTTGATGGTGTTTACTTAACTCTATATTGGAGTAAGTAATTGTACACTATTGTACAAATTTGTATGTGTGTGTGTGTGTGTTTGTCTGTCTGTCTGTTTATGTGTGGTGTGTGTGTTTGCTACAGTTTGAGTGATTGAAGCCCACACACCATTAGTCTAAGACGTAGGAGCAAAGAGCCGTGAACCTCCACTCTGACTCATACACCACCCCTCATTAAACCTTAAGACACACATACATTCAATCTCAAAGACAGAGCTGTGGATTTCTAGCACATTAGTATTGCAGAAAGCCATTCTTTATTAATTCTGTTCAAAGATGTGTATGTGAACTACAAAAGAAAGAGAATATGTGTGTCAGGGGCAAAAAAAGTGAAAGTGACCTGAAATGTACCTGAACCAGTACCTGAAATGTAACCTCTGCATTTAACCCATCACTGGTGAGAAGTGAACACACACTGCAAGTCATAAACACACACACACCCAGAGCAATGGGCAGCACATTATTGCGCCCGGGGAGCAATCAGGGGTTAGGTGCCTTGCCCCAAGGCACTTCGGTTGCTACCTGCCAGCACTGGAATCAAACCAGCAACCTACTGATTACAAGCCTGACTCACTAACCAGTAGGCCACAACTGCCCCAGAAGGTGGTAGGAAGAAGGCCTAAGCTTTTTTCTTTCAAATGGAGGTAAAGATTATGTCCTCATATGTGAATTTAAATTTTTACCTCACAAGACTCTTCATCAGCATAATCTATAGTAATGCAGACTTCCAGTTCTATACAGCAATATGCAGGGGCGCCTTAACAGGGGAGGATTAGGACAATTCTAAGCACCCTCACACAGAGGACCTAGCAGAACCCCATACTTTGGCGTATGATTTTGGTATTTAAATTGCCTCTTATTTATTAGGACGCACGCTATAATGAAAGCACCCCTCTGTGCCAAGAGTGTGTGTGTCCCCTTAAGACATTCGCGGGTTATTCAGAAATGCCGCACTTCACAGACCAGTTTTGAACTTCGTGCATCATTCTGGTAGATGGCAAGACTCAAGAGATGGCGCAGCCAAAATCAGGATACCAAAAGAGGAAAGAAAAGCATGAAAAAGAGGAGCGAGTGAGACGGGGAAGACAGCATTCATAAAAAGATGAACAGCTTAGCACAACATGCTAACTGGATGCTTGGATGTATGGGTGACTGAGGAACATGCATGTCTAAGCATGTGCATAAAAGAGCATGTTTATATACATGTGCGGCAAAAGCTTTATTTCAACTGTGAGCAGACGAGTGGGGGATTGGAAGAGTTTCCTGCCCTGATTTTATCAGTTATCACATTCACACCCTACCAAATATGTGTGAAAATCACTTAAAGGCATGTCAATTTGTGTGAGTGGAGTGCTGGAGTGAATGGAACAGATACATAGAGGGAAACAGGAGAAGCCACTGTTCTGCATGTTTCCACTGCAGAAAAGGCCAAAATAATTGGCTCCCTGCATTGCTCCTAAAACCTGTTGGCTACATACCAGAAACTGCTAATGTCACACCAAATTTCCAAATATTATGAACTTTATTCAATATGTCTTATGACCATATTGAATCTGAATCTGACCAAGCAGCTAATGGTGCTTATTGAAAGTACTTTTAATTGAAGTGCTTGTTATATGCTTTTTAACTTGTTGTAATTTGTTAAACCCTCTCTTCTCTGTGATTGCTGCAGGTGACTGGATACCAATTGGTTAAGATGGAAATAGCTATAACCTCTGATTGGTTGTGCTTAATACATTAAAAATAGTTGATTAGATGGTTGTTTTTCTCAGGGCAAAGATCATGGCAGGACTTGGCTTGCACCAAGTTCACAGGCTTATAATGTTTAAATGAATTAAGCAAGACCCATTTGCCAATTCAAGAATAACCTAGTTTCAGTCTATCTCCACATAACATATTTCCACTTCCAACTGTCATCAGACGTACTTTCAAATGCACATACACAAGCTTGCATATTTTTGGGCTAAATTGCTTTCCTTTGATGAGTGGTTTGTTGCGCAACCATGTACTGTCTTGTGTAGTGACCTTCTTCCAAAAGTCTTCCTCTTGCATATTCATATCCACAGCGACATTAGCGTTGCAGCTATGAAATATGTATGCCGTATGAAGCACAGCGCAATAGCTGCCCTTTCACATCCAGTCACTGGGGAGGGACGTGAGGGAGTCTTTCTTGAAAAGTTGGGAAAGTTTTTGTAAGACTTTTGTGTCAGAATCTTGTAGGAGTCAAGTAGTTTCAGAATTAATAATAGAAAAAGTGGGGGTCGGGGGGTAGCGGGCAGCTAAGGGCAGACTGCACTGTCTTTATGCCAGCTAACATTTTAGAGAGAAGCAGTGAAATTTTTGGACTAAGGACTTTTGTGGACTTTGGAATTTGATTTAGACTGAAACCTCAACTAAAACTTATTTAGCGCTTGATATGAATCAGATTTGAAACCTGATGTGCATCAAAGACTCGGTAAAGGATATTAATCAGGATTACCGATTTAGGCTGATCTGAATCGATCCTGTATATCAGGGCTAGTGAAAGTGTAGAAGGCCACATCCTACCATCGTTTTTAAATGACCTTTGGATTGATGCCTTGTGCTGCATGATGAAAGTGAGTGAAACAGTTAAAAACAAGCTTAATGTATAAGGCAATATGCAATAGGTGGAATTATTTTATTAAAATAAGAAGGCAAACTGCTTCAAATAGCAAGAGATGGCAATAAATAGAAGAGCAAAACTGAAAGTAAAGGTCTTATTTTAAAAGATGTCCTTTGTGTGTGTGTGTATTCAATTCTCTGCAGGGGGGTCAGTTTGGGGATGGTGAGGGTGACAGCAGGTCACCACATTGCATCATGGGAAGGTGGGGGTGTGTTACAATGCGTGTATCACCTTGAATGTGTGTCTGCTACAGTAACAAATCAGCATTCCCTATCATATTATAATAATACAGGCACACAGAAACGTATGCTAATGCACAGCTGGTGTCAGTCACTGTGCTATCACACAGCGCTCTGAGAGACAGTATATGAGCTGATTCTCAGAAGTCTTATCCAACTGCTTTTTTTAATCTACAAGGTGAGTTTGACCCCAAAGAAAATCTCCAGCATTTTATCCTTAAAAGCAAATTTTATGAAACACACATATACTGAAACATTTTTAACGGGATATAATAGCATGCAAAATCAGGAGGGTTCATTTGTTCTGTTTTTGCCTTTGTTTTTTTATGTATGTGTTTTCATGTGGTTCACCTCTGTCTTGTTTAGTTTTAGTTGTGTATATGTATTCCCTGTTTTTATTCAATTTTTCTATGGCTATGATGTTTTTGAGTTATGTTCTCCTGTATTCCTGAATTTGTTACTAAAAGTATATTTTGAGGTATTATATTGAATTACTTCCACAAAACATTGACACATCCCGATCACAACATACATGTAAACAGACATTCTAGCATGCATTTCCACGCCTAAACAAACAAAAACAGCCACACCAGGAATTAAGTGTTGTATCTGGACAAATTACATATGTAGCATCATAAATATTTTAAAGCCCAGAATCTAATTTCAGAATGAACAGAAGTTCTTCGCTGATTTCCCATTAATTAAACCAGACAGCTCTATAAACCCTGTTTTTTGAACACTGGGTCAGTCATAACCTCCTGTTTAGTTGTCAAAGCTGATTGATTGCCTGCTTGTTTAATATCTCTTACCCTCCTCTATTGCACCTCAAATTGCATTAAAATCATACATTTCCATTGTTAATTTCAGAGATTATGGAGAATGTAAAACATTTACAATCTTTACCATTCCTTTTATAGAGAGGTGTGTGCTTTTTCAAATCATGTCCAATCAATTTAATTTACCACACGTAGACTCAAGATGTAGATGTAGAAGACAGTAGCCAAAATAGACAATAGACAAAACTTAGCAATGATCAAAAGCAATGGGAGTTCCGTGAGACAAATGTTTAAACATAATTGCAACATAACAAAATTTTAAAAAGTGACGGGTGTCTGAATACTTTCTGAATGCACCGTATGTGCGCACAGAGTAAATAAGTGTAATTTACTGTCCTACTGTATAATGTGTATTGTGCTAGTAATTTCCCATATACACACACAAGGATCTTTCAAAATCATCAAGCAAGGCATGCAAAATCAAGACCAACAGTTCTTTTCTATGTGTTATGGACTAAATAGTGAAAATAAGCATTAGTGTATTATTTAGTTATAGCATATCTTTGAGCACTTGGTTCAGGATTATGCACAGGGATTGAGGAGTGTGCAAGAGGTGTGTGCTGGTGCCAGTGTATTTGCATGTGATTGTGTGTGAGTGTGCAATGTTTAATTTTAGGCGTGCTAACAGATTGTAGAAATAAGGCAGAGATTTTTGGCATTAAAAGTACACAAAATCTACAGTATTATTGCAATGTTTAGGGACTGCTTTTCTATTGCATGTTGTGTATGTGTGTGTGTTTCTCTTTCTTTTGCGTAACCAGTTGCCAGCCCAACCAGAGCAGGTTGGGTCAGTTCTCATATTTACCTGCCCTCTGGCTTAGCTCTGCCTCTTCCTGTATCAGGTGTTTGTATGTGTGCTTTATAAGTTAGTGTTCCAGAGTGTGTTAGGATGGCTAGGCGACTTCTAAAATAAAACTATCACTTAAGGATCACAAGGGCAACTCTCAGTCCATACTGGTTCTCATCTAAAACCATCAGGCAATTTTAAACACGTGGACATAGGGTCTTTTTCACTTTTACTTTCCTTCACTCACTTTTTCTCTCCCTGTCTCATTTTCCCTGAGCCAGGGAGGTTGGATTACCTGTTCAGGTAAGCAAGAGAAATACAACGGTCTAAGTATATTTACTTAAAAACTTTCACCTCTGCTTCAGAACACCAGAGTTGTGTGATGATCTTTTAATGGTTCTCATCTCAGCACAGATGTTGAGAAACGTTTTTAGTGTTTAAAGCATTATACATTTTTAATTTGTAATACATACGAAAAGGCATGTGTGTGTTTTGGCACAAGCATACTATATATGAATGCATGTGTGTGATCATTGAGTGCATGTGTTCAGTTATTTGTAATGTATACACATATACAGCGTATATTGATCGGTGTCATCTTTATTGTCCGTGTAAAACATGTTGGTTTTGCCGGCAAAACCAACATGTTACCTGTCAGAGTTCATGCATGTTTGTGTGTGTAAATGTGAATGCAAGCACAACTTATTGTGTACACTATGTCTTGGCTCATATCTTTATTGAATAATACTTTATATTTTGTCAATCATTATTTGTAGTTCAGACAGTAATATAAGATGATATGTGCTGAACAATCTTTACAAAATACTAGTGATTTGTAAACTGTTTTCTCAGATTACCTAAAATGTGTTTCATGTGGTGTCATCTAAATTTACCTTTATTTAAGCGATATGATTTGACTAAATCAACTTAAATACAATAGGATACATCAACTAAATTAATTTTAAAGGTTGGATAGGACACTGATATTTTCACTCGTGTATAAGATTCTTTGTGGTTGATTCACGTGTGTATACAATCTTTCTTATACACAAAGTGTATAAGAAAGAGAAGTTACACTGATAGATTAGATTGTATAATGAATAGATGACTTTTCCATGATATATGACATGTAAATGAGAATGTAAGCGATATGGTGGTTGGGAGAACATTTCTTTCCCTGGGTACTAGAACAAATCCTAAAAAAGAAAAGTGGGTTAAGAAAGATGAAGATGTTGGGAGACAGGAGGAAAAAAGAAGCTGGGTTAAAGATGAAAGGAATTGGAGGAGAAAGAGGGTTAAAAACAGAAGGGTGGGGGAGTTATGTTAATTTACATATGAACTACATATGAACTATGTTAATTTACATTATTAAATATATAATATTATATTAAAATATAAAAGTTTTTGCAACTTAACACTTTGGTGTTAAGTTTTGATTCAGCTTCCCTGTCCTACATAGCAAAAACACATGGCTTATTTTTTTTAGACTTTGTCCAGAACAAAGATGTATTTTTAATTGTTAAATTATCTGAATGTTTTTTTATGCACATGCTTAAATACAAAAAACAACAAAGTTTTGTTCTTGCATGCAGCTATGCTCATTAATATCTATCATTTCCACTGTATAGTCATTTCTTGGGAAATAATCATTTTATGGTTTAACTGTTCTGCATTATTCATTAGACCCAGGGCAAGTTGGTGTTTTTTTTGTTCTGGGTTGAAGCTGTACAGAGTGGGCATTCTGAACCTGAGGAATGCTGTAGAACATACTTCTAAAACAAGTCTGAACAGAGCATGAAGTTAAAAGCAGATTTAAAAGCATTAAAAGCAAAAGATCCACCCTGGGCTTTTTTTTCCAAGTTCTGTTTCCTAAAGCATGTTAGTGTTCTTTTAAAAATCATTGGTGATACCTCAAGGCTGATATGTTGTCATTTTCAATAATATATTTTTTTCATTGCTAAAAATATGTTTCAGAACCAGAATAAGAATAATTTTATTAATCTATAATGGAGGTAAATTAGGACATTAAATGTCATTTTAACTACTGTTTCAGATCTTTACTACACCATGCAGAAGAAATATTAAATACAAAAAAGTTATATCCCACATTACATTTGACTGGAAGGAGACAACAGGGCCCAAAAGTCTAAGACCACATTGGTTTTTTTTTTAGTATATCAAAAAATATACTGTGTTTGTCTATGGTTACAGATCAAAAAGTGCTGACACACACAAGATAATTTTTAACCGAAGCTGTTAAGGAAAGCGCTGATTGAGCAGCGTGTTACATAATTATTAAATCAGCAATACATACTAGTGCAACCTAAGCGTGTGTCTGTTTCTTTGATAGGGCTTTAAGGAAGGATATTTTCAGTATATATCATTAAACCTCTGGATCTAAGGTCAGAAGCTGAACTGTGCATGTACATGCTGAACTGAACTATGTATGTATTTTTCTTTTTATCGTGCCTCTGACTGACATACTCTTAGTACACTTCTGCTGTAAAACCATTTTCTATTGGACCAAAGGTCAACACAGAAACAATATGATCTCCTTAGAGAGAATACTGGGGGAAAGAGGGAATGAGTGTTACACAGAGAGAGCAACAGTGGGTAACAGTGTGATATGTGTGTGTGTTGGGGAGGGTGTATGTGTTTAACTACATACACTGGGGACAAATTTGTACCCAAGAGTCAGCAAAACCTGACAAATCAGAGTGCAAACCCTTATGTTGTGGACATTCTCGTTTGTAAAAAAGTAGATAAAGTTTTTTTAAATTGTACAAATGCAGAACGTTTTCTGTTAGTGTTAGGGTTATAGTGTTTATAACCAGCTGTGTTTAAAAGCAATACAAATCTATGAAATGTGCCAATTTAGATAGATAAGTAAACATACATTGTTTTCTTAAGGATGGTAAAAGTCACACACACCCCAATTGTTTGAACCAGCCAGCAGTTCCCACGAGGAAAATTGATTCTGAAACATATCAAAGATTCATTTTTAAAAATGTAAAAATGCAAAAAGGTTTCTCTGAGGTTTAGGGGTAGGGTGAGAGTTAGGGGATAGAACATACAGTTTGTACAGTATAAAAGTAATTAATTATCATTTAGCCATCAATTTGCCATATGCAAATTGATGGCTAAATCAATTTGCACAGAAACCTAATATGTGTGTGTGTGTGTGTGTGTGTGTGTGTGTGTGTGTGTGTGTTATGACAAGATAAGCATACTGTAGTCATTCTGAAGTATCATTAAAGAGATGATGATTTACAGAGAACCAAGGGTCGCTAGGTAAAACTGATGTCCTTGGGCACACTTTTTTATAGTGTTTGAGTGTGTGTGCACATATTCTTGTTTTCCTACTTTTGTGGGGACCAAGTGTCCCTTCAAGGATGGTAAAAGTCACACACACCTACATTGTAGGGACTAGCCAGTGGTCCCCATAAGGGAAATTGATTATTAAACATACAAAATGATGCTTATTTAAAAATGCTAAAAGATTTTTGTGAGTGTTAGGTTTAGGGTAGGGTGAGGGTTAGGGGATAGAATATACAGTTTGTACAGTATAATAGTCAATTTGTTTATGAAAAGCCCCCACAAAGCACAGAAACCTAACATTAAGAGACACAGACACACAACACGTACCATGTGTTCAGTGGGTAGATTGTCCTCTGCAAAGCATTGCAGACAGAATTTGTATAGCTGTAATAACTTTACACTCCTACTGTGCTTGCACAAACAAACACACAATTGTCTGTAATAGAACAGGTGTGGTAATGCACTCTGATCTTATGTAACGCTGACCACTAGACTTCATTGATGGAATAAAGTTCATGTTTGTCTAGTGCACGTGTTGTGAACCAAGCTTCAAACCCAGGCCTTGAAAGCAGTATCAGTGAGGAGCTCTCATAGATGCACTTGTTTTCATGCTAAGTTAATTAGATTTATTCGACTCAGCTTCTAAACCTAATTTTCAGAGACAAAAACCTGTTGACATATTAGATTTAAAACAAAATATGATTTGAAATATTTAAAGGCCTTTATGAGGGCTCATATTTTTCAAAAATATATTTCAAAATATATATTTTCAGTATACTGTAGTATAAAGTTTATTGTAGCCAAATGTGAACAGACACACATGTGTCTTTTTAAAAATTAAGCAGCAAGCCTAAGATGGTGGTTTCTATATGACCATACTAATAAACTTCCACTGTATGACATGATCTCATTTCAATATTCTTTATTTTCACTGTCAATTATAAAATAACTTATCTCTGTCTAGCAGGATTTATTGGATATTATAGCAGGAATATTGATATTTCTGTTGCCAGTTGAATATAAAATGAGCTTTGGCATATCATTCAGCCAACTCAGGAGAGCAAAAGTAGAATGAAAACAATGAGTAATGGGCAGAATATAAGTCTTTTGGCCTTCTTTTGATAAACTGTGGACGTGCCTTTGGGTGTGTGCACCTGCCTTTTCCAGCAAACAAGACACACCTGTTTTTTCTATAATTGACTTTCCTTTTTATATGTTATGCTCTTCCCATACAGGTGGATGGGACACACTAAACCCCTCCAACCACAAAGAATCCCAACCTGTCTTAGCAACTTCAATTATCTAAACCTGCCAATGAGTGATCAGGAAGAGCCAGGCATTGTGGCAATGCCAGATTGTGGTGCAACAGGGGGCAGTCCCACTTCCTCTCCACCTGATCTATGCCATGTCTGTGGACAACGACACCTACAGGAGGAGAACCATGAATATACATATAAAGAAGAGGTGGATGATGACCTTATGTGTCACATCTGCCTCCAGCCATTAATACGACCCCTGGACACACCTTGTGGTCACACCTACTGCCAGGAGTGTCTGACAAACTTTCTATTGGAGAGCGACTTCTGCCCGGTGGACCGCATCCCACTGATGCTGCAGACCTGTCGCAAGTCAAGTCTGCTGGTTCACAAACTTCTGGATAAACTGATGGTGTCCTGTCCATTTACTGAACATTGTAATGAAGTTCTGCCCCGGGGAGAAGTGGAGGGGCACATCAGAAGCAGGTGAGGTCTTAGAGATGTCTTTGATGTTGGTCTTACTTTGCACTGCCAGCTAAGCTATAGGAGCTAGCCTGACCCTAAACAAACCCCTACATTCCTACTGGTTGATAAGAATGTTATTAAACTTCTAGAACCAACATAGATGTTCATTAAGCAGCATGTTTTACTTGATTAGATCTTGTTAAGCCGGCATCACCAGGACAGTAGCAAGAGGGAGTGATCATCTATGATTTGAAGTTTTCTTGCTCAAACATCATTTCCACTTTGAAGGACATTGACCTTCCTCACCATTCAATATATTCAATAAATTGTGCATTACCACACCCTCATGTTATATATTGAGATATAAATATATCTCAAATAAACTCAAATAACCTCAAATAACTATATGTCTGTATTTATACATATCCATGTTTGAAGGTAACATGAAGGCTTGGAAATGCACAGTTTAAGTTATTGAATAGCATAAGCAAAATTGGATTTGTTCGCTTGCATAATAATTGTTTAATACAACTGTACTGATGCATGAAATTTAGACTTCAGTTTCTCATTGACATTCCAAATGTGATTTTATTCATTATCATTTATAAGAGACTCTTGTCAGTAATATTTTCCAATAGAAGACATGTGTCAAGTGCATCCTTGTCTGTGCATGCTTGCTTGTTTGTTTGTTTGTTTGTTTCAGAGTTTGCTCTCCTCAGAGGTAGAACCCTTAAAGTGACCTCTGTTTAACAAACTGAGATATCTTTCACCTCAGTGCCTCTGGGAACTATATGCTAACTAATGCTTTTCATAGGAACGTTGACTTGCTCTCTCCGTTTTCAAGATGGTAGAGTTTATTTTGTTCCTGTGGACTGTGTCTGAATTATTAGCGCTCCACAGCCCTGAGGGCCTCTGTTGAAATTTATTGCACTTTGTTACTTGCGTTAATCGAAAGTTTCCCTCTCATTTAAAATTCCACTTATGGAAACATAATCAACTTGCCCTTTTCTCCACTCAACCAAGAACCCCACACTTGCTTCTTTCCATTCTTGTTCTTTTATGCCCTCCCACATCCCCTCTTATACTCTTGGGTTCTCAGATCATCTTTCTTTGTTTCTCTGTTCCTCTGCTGTGTTTCTCCAATGTGGTTTGGAAGCTGGTGTTCTTAGTTGGTCCAGGACTGTAAAGTGGGACATCATTCAGAATGGGACGGGACTTAAAAGGAACAGCCACTTTTGAGGACCACCCAAAGACACTCTCTGTGTAAGAATGGCCTTCCTTGCTTTTGTCTGTCAGCTTGTGTTATTTGACTTGTGGTTACCTGCAAAGTTCTAAAGTTGAAGCCTAACTGATAGAGCACTGAATTTGCAATGTCAACATTATGGATTTGATTCCCAGGGAGCCCACACACTAATAAAATGTATACCTTTGAATTTGAATTGTGCCTGTACACCTAAGAACTGAACAACATCTTTTAGTGACAGCTTTTACAGATTCTGTTTACATCTGTGGTCATGTTATGTTAAGCCATAAGGCTTCCATTGCACCGGTGACTTGTTACAGTGTGGAGAGAAGATTTAGTCAGCTTGTAGCGGTTGCTTTGATAGTTTATTGGTATTTTGCTTGTACATTTTATGTAGGAGCTTGTATTGTATGTGTTGTCTGTTTATTTTGTGTTTGCAGTGAAGCAGGTACAGATGCACCTTTCTATTAGTGTGCATAAGTGTGTGCTTGTGTTTGCATGCATTTGGTACTGTATTGGCTTTCCTGGAATCTTGCTTTTAATCAGGGGGAGGAAAGAAGGAAATGACTGCCTTAGGCTGTCCTTGGGCTCTCTCAGGCTTATAAAGTATTGATGGAACCACACACTATATTGGTACAGAATCATATAATTATTGAAAATTTGGCAACCCCTGACACCTGAAATAACCCTTTTTGTCTGATTATGTATTTATGTAATGCATTATCTGTTTAAATTATGATCTTCTGTCTGTCTGTCTATATATTCTCTACATGTCTACCCCATACCCCCCATACACATGTACACATAAACACATAAACACACGCATCACTCTTCACTCTTGCTGAATGAACCGTTAATCCACAGAGGGGGGTGGTTTTGGCTATGAACACTACCATTGAGGCATTAGGGCAATAATAGATAGACCACCCAAGCCTGTACCTCCCCCTCTCTCCTATTACAAATGGTATACTCCAGCTCTCTCTCTTCCAATAGAGCCTGCTGCAGTATAAGTCAGAGGCTGTGTTGCTACTCTCACATTTAGTCTCCCTCCATATCTCTCTCTCGCAGTCACAGCAGCGTGTGGTCTTGTGAGCATAAATCCTCTTATTCTTGGACAATGTCCAGCACAGATTAGGCTGCATCGCGACCATTGCATCTGACCAGCGTGCCAGCAAGCACCATTCTTTGGTTCCTCCTCTTCTTCTACTTCACAGCTCTGCTTTCTTCTCAGCTTCAGTTGTGCACCTGTGCTTGTTCTAGATGCTGCTCCTGCCTGCTCCTCTTTCTTGATCCTGCTCTTTGCTCATCTCTGTTGGCTGCGTTCCCAGTCCTACCTCACTGTGTACTGCTGCTGATCTCTCTGCTGCTAAGATGACCAGGCTAGAAGCCTGAGGGAGGCAAGAACAGAAAGGAGGCAAGAACAGAAAAGAGCAGTGAAGACGCAAAGAAACAAAACAAAAAAGGAAGAATATCTTATTTATTTGAGGAAGGAGGGAGGGGGGGTTGGTTGCCTTGTAGAGGTGTAGAGGCAAATGACACAGGAAGAGAGATAGGAAAGACTGCATCCAAACCAAAGAAAAAGAAATAAAGCAAAGGAAAGAGAGAAAGAAGCTTGGGAGTCCTGGAGAGACGAGGTCATGAAGGCTTTGCTACTGTTGGTTCTGCCCTGGCTTAGTCCAGCAAACTACACTGATAATGTGGGCAACCTGCACATCCTCTACTCAGAACTGTGAGTAATACACACATCAACTCACTGGGTGTGTGTGTGGTGTGTGTGTCCTGAGTTAGAGCCATATGTACAGTATGATGTTTATCCTGTCCCGTACTGCAATGTGTGCAGCTTGTTGTGTGTGTAAGATGTGTGTGTGTGTGCATCTACAAATCCATTCATTCACAAAGACCTGCATAAATCCAAAATCATAAATCCTGATTACTTGATCTTTTTATGTTAAGAAATATTTGAGTGTGCATACCTCTATGTTTGTGTATATAGTTTGCATGATTGTGTATGTAGTACGCTTACATTTGTTTTTGTTGTCTAGAAGTCCAGATGTATCATCGGTGTCTAGTGTGATATTTTGGAGGGAAGGATGCTTGTTGTCATGATCTTTTTGCAGTGGTTGTGTAGCAGTGGCCAGTGATTGTGTGATTAAGGTGGCTGGGTTGTGTTGTGCCTTGAAGCAGGTTTTGTTTTGATGCAACCAAACATTTAGGAACACAGCAGCATGGCAGAAACAACCTAGTGTGTGTGTGTTCATGCAGGTGCATTTTCGCATCAAACAGTCAGGCGAAATTCAATATTATTTAAATTAAATATTTTATGGATGTTTTTACACACGTAAAAAACATTCAAGTTGAACTCAAAATCACAACATATTCCTTGCTCACTGCTATAAACATGCAGTCATTATGGACCCGTGCTTCCCACGAACACAAGTTTTAGATGAGACTCCTGCATTCACTGAAATGTGTGCATGTGTGTTTGGGTAAAAGCTGGTTATATTGATCCTAGGACTTGGCAAAAACACAACTGCACAGTGTGAAAGCTTCAGCATATAGTAAGGGAGAACAGGGACGGTTGCAACACTTTTTGCATTGCCTCCAGTTTCAGTTACAGTTCAAATTAGACGTATAAAGACTATTAAATAGAGGAAGCATTTTTAACAATTAACAACCATGTTTTGGTTAATTATTACAATATATTTCAAAACCAAAAAACTGAAATGCAATTATACAATATAATCCTAATATAATAATATATATTAATAATCTACTAATATTATGAATACATTTAATAATAGTATTACCGCCACCTTTTTAATGCATACCTTGCCTTGGATTATTCCTTATTTATTACACAGTACTAAATAATTGCCATCATATTTTGAAAATGAAGAATATATTTAAAACACAATGTGATATTGTAATGTTGCTCCTAACTAGGCTAACTGACAATGTGCAGTATGAATATTTTTCCTGATTGGAGTAATAAGCCATGTTGCAACGGCTCATGTTGCTCTTTCCTACAATTGACCACATTACAAATCTTCTATTCTCTCTAGACTATCTAGAATGTAAACACACAACACAGCACACACACATAGAAACTAGTTTAAACATCATGCAAAATAAAGCAAGGAGAGAGGATTGGAGTTAAAGAGAGCAGTAAGGTATCTCCAGAGAAGAGGAATTGGATGATCAGAGATGAATGAGAAAATGGTCAGGAGACACAGACAGATAAGGTAATTTCCTGGACCATCTGTCTGGGAGTTTATTTGGCTGTGATCACAAAAAATTAGCTCTTTCTCTCTGAGTATGTGGGTCAGCATGTGAGTCATGTTTATATGATTTATAGCCATGTGCTTGTGTATATGAGTGTCACTGGTAGACAAACCATCTGCACTGAAATGAAAAGAAATAGAATAGACAGGAAAGTCTAGTGTGTTTCTTTTTTTGATTGGCTGGATGAAGAATGGTAGCCCAGTTGTTTATCTTCGTTCTGTATAATGACAGAAACCTTTATTCCTGTCTGTCTCTTTCTCACACATACACACACAAACACTGGCCCTTTTTTGGGCAGTTGTCTTTTTCTTTGCCCAGAATGTCTCTTCATTTTTGTTAACATACTGACCCTACAAGCAATTACACACACACACACATTAGATTATAGGTTTTAAGTCAAATGGCTTTATTTACTAAACTTTGGGTGTCTTTTTGACATGAATTGAAAACGTTCTGTACAAGTTTTGTATATCAACTTTTTCAGTGAAAACTTCATTAAAGTGCAGTGGTTGACAGGTGAGTAGGCAGACCGAATTAACCGACTACAAACTACCGACTACTTACACCTGTGTTTAGCACTGTCAATTTTTGACTGATACCAAGTGCTCAGGTGTAAACACCACCTGTGTCAGTATATTGTGTGTATGTGTGTGTGTGTGTTAAATGCTCTCTGATTAGTTTTTCTTCCATCCTGCCAGCACTGATATCCTGACTGCTTGATCTCTGCTGATGCTGCCCTTGTCCTTTTGACCACAAACACACACACACACACACACACACACACACACACACAGGAACACTCTCCCGTGGTTTCTCTCTCTCCCTCTCTCTTTCTCTCACATTCTCTCTCATTCAATTTCTCCCGTTTTTGCTTTGAGATGGTTATTTAAACTTTGAATTAAACATCAAACATATCTGTGTATGTGTTGTAAGGGGAACAATACCTGATCAACATTACTAACGCTATAGAAGGTTTAACCTGCATTTAACCTTCATTTAACCGGACATTCTTTATTTTGGTGTCCTCAATGATCCTCCCCAAAAAACTTGTTAAAAGTGTTCAAATTTAACATATTTGTAATACATTCCCCTGACTAAATTGAACCCTGACATTATTATTATATCACAATGTAAATAGACTTTTCAGAAATGTGGCTGTTGCTGTCTCACTGTAGTCATATTGTTTCTGTATAGGATTCATTTTACCCCAAAAACACAAAACACCAAGAAATAAATAAACAGGAATTCACTGTTACTGTAAACACATGCAGACCCAAAAAGAAGTAATATAATTTGTTATGGGGGATATTTGAAACATGTTAAGTTTAAATGTTGTATATAATCCATTTAGGAAAAACCAATAGAAGCATAAGGTAAACATAAACCTGCCACTTAACCCGCTACTTCAATGTTAAGTTTAAGCTAATTAATTGGTTTTGAGGTCTTTTAAATGTGTTTTGCTTTCAAATTATATTATGCAATGATTTCTATGTGTATCTTGTGCGTGAACACAACCAGCGAAGTGCTTTTGAACTAGGTCTGTCCATATTTCACATTTTCGGAGGAGTGTGAGGTACCTCTGTTATCATTCATTGTCTATTAGTGAGATTTCAGGAAATATAAAATATATACTATATATAAATACATAAAAATATATAAAAGTAGATGATGCAAACAGATGCATGCAAACATCATTGTCCCTTAAATCGTGACTCGCACAGTTTTTTGAATGCTAAAAACGTGGCATATGAAGTTAAAAATGATCTCCTGCATTCTGTTCCATTCTGTTGCACTTCTAGCTGTTCTTTAATGCAAAAATGCGTCTTACGTAAACACCCCCTAAAAACATGTCTGATTAGTGGCAGTTGACCTATAAACATCCTAATTCAGAGCTTTCTTAATATAGTTTACTTGCCTAGCTATCCAGGCAACTATGATTTTGATGTACATACTTCTGCCTGGTTTGATTTTGCTTAAGCAGGTAAAAGTAATTGATTTTGCTTAAGCAGGTAAAACTAAATAAGAGAGTGGGTGTTGATTGTATATGTGCATGTGTGTGTGTGGATGCTTCTGGTGAGAAAGCAGCGTGTCATCATCGAAGTAATGTGTGTGTAGTGAGAAAACGGCCATAGCTGGGGACCCCTTGTGTTGCCGTGGTGACCTTATTTTCAGGCAGAGTGAGCGGATGGGTGATGAACGTGTGCTTGAGTGGTTTGTCCTGCGCTCATTCAATGACCGCATAACCCATCTACTTATCTATGCCAAGACACAAACAACACATTGTAAAGAGAACAGCAAAGAATTGTGTGATGTCACAGAAATTCTCTAACTGAAAATAAATTTTTTTATATATTTTTATGTTTGCTTTTATTTATTTAGGTATATGTATATACCTAATGCATATATTTTATTAGTCCAGGCATTCTCTGGGCATTGAAACCACAACCTTGTTGATAGTAGCACCACATTCAACCTGTTAACTACAGGTTCACTTGCTCTCTATTATTGTTTAATATCAGTTTATACACAGCCTTGGTGCACATCCTCTTTTGGCGCAAGACTGCAAAATGATAAAACTTCTTGTAGACGTCACATTCTCCTCAAAGTAAAATACTTTTGTGTCTCTGAGCTCTTTACCCAGAGAGCAGAAGTTAAATAGGTTCTCGGTCTTACCTAAATGTCTTCAGTTTTTCTGCAGTTGCTCTGCATCCTCTTATATTCCTCAGTTGGTTGATGATGATGAGCAGGAAGAGCAAAAACATTGTTGCTAATTCAACACTTTAGCCGCATCTGAGACAGGAAGTTGGCAAAGTTCTTTACCTGCTCAGCACCTGAGATCAGGGCCGGATCTGCACCTGGACCGGCTGTTTAGTTGCCTCTTCACTTCTTAGGAGAAAACAAAAAAATCCAACAGTATTTGGGGAAGGAACATGAAAGGGAGAAAGCTTAATTTCCTGTTTGCACTGGAAATATATAAAGGTTGGTAAGCAAGAAAGGTTGGTAAGACATTAAATACTTATCCCATATCAAGCATATTGTTTTTTGTAGTGTACAAGGAGTTCTCCGTCTGTTTAGGGTATACCCCGCCTATTGTACGAAATGCTGGGACAGGCTCCAACCCCCTGTGACCCTGAAGAGGACAAGTGAGTTTTAAGAATGGATTTTTTGACAAAGAGTTTTTGGTTTAAATCCCCCGAACTTGAGTGAGTCACCTTGAATGGTGACAATTCAATGTTTGAATGAAGGTCTGTTATATTGATCAAATGTATATGTGTAAAGGGATCATTTCTGACTACAATAATTGTGCAACTTAAATTTCAAACATGTAAAGGTACATGTTTTCAAAACATGTTTGGAAGCTGCATTGAAAATCTCCTTAGCTTAAAAATCCTGGAGCCACATTTCCCCTCAGCCTGAATAGGCATTATACTATTGTACCAGTGTAATATATATTGTTCTTAGAAGACCACATACACCTATATGTGTAGACCTAGAAAACTAGGCCATGCAGACACATATTCTTTGGGTAGATGAATATTTTAAACTTTCAGCCATCATTTTAATGCACACATTGATAAGGTACACAAGTACACACAACCACACACATCCACTGGGAAACTAAAGCATGTACCTGTATAATTCATTTGTACAGGTCGTCACTGCTGTCCTTGGCTAGAGTCTGTGCAGTCATACAATAGCACAACACATAAATGGATCACATGCAGAGGTCAAACTTGGAGTCCAAGAGCTTTTTGGCATGAAATGCATGCTTTCTGCATACCAAAGACCAGGTCAAGTGTATATAATGGTCCAGTGTGAATGTAGGTCTTAATGTTAACTGCTTAGGACAAAGATAAAACACACTTCAGCCCTACAGTATCTCCTTATGCTGCCTTGCACACATTGGAGATAATCAGGAACTAAAGCAGATCACTGTCCCAATTCCACAGAGAGAGAGAGAGACAGACAGAGAGAGAATAAGAGTGCAATAAAGTCAATGCGGTCACTCAGTTGAGGGGTGAGGGGCTGATGAAGTGGGTGGTAAAGGGATGGACATAAATCTGCTGCTGTCTTCCTCCTACTGTTCTCATCAGAGATAAAAAGAGAATGGGAGAAATGGGGGGAGGAGTATGAATGTAAAAAAGTATAGAAGGAAGATAAAAATAAACAAGAAAGGAAAAGGGGGTGTATTACAGCCTATAAATGGAGAGGGAGAGAGTGGAGGTAGTGAAGAGACATGGGGCTAACATAACTGTACTTGTGGACTCCCACTGTGACGTCATTGGTTGGCTAAATGGGTCACATGACACTGTTTCATAGGATGGGGAAGAGTACAAGGAACCTATTCTTGGTGTCAGAGTATGTGTTTGTTATTTAAATAAGTGATGTAGGCTTTCATGTGTAAGGGGTTTAAAGTTTTGTTGTTTTAAATGTTTTTGTTCGTATTTGTAATCCAGGAATCACCTCATGTATATTTTTACCCATTTATTAATTTATTCACTCTAATTCTCAAACAAATTTCTCTCAAATAAGTGTGCCAATGTAGCAAACTCTGGGATGTGATAATACATCCAATCAGCAATCAGTCCTCAATAAGACCATCACCAGTTTTCCTGTTTACTGTGTCAGATTTATTCAATGTGTATTTACTTCTTCTTATCCCACCATAATGTTTCGAGACAGTGTAAATTCTGTGACTATGACTATTTTTTGCCTCTGGAACAGTATGTCAGAAAGCTTCACTTTCTCATACCAACAAAAAGCGTGGTGATCACATGGTGAGCAAGTTCTGTTGAATGTTTGCTTGATTCAGCTATGTTGGATTTGTGGCCAATCAACTTGTGCCCAATCAAAAAAGTTTGTGCATCACAGCCCACCTGTTAGTGACCAAAATTACAGAAACACTGCACTTTAATTTATCATTGCATATCAAAATCATCATTACGTTCTAATAAAATTGTGGTTGAGATTTTAAAGGAAGGTTTAATTAATAAAGATCTCTCTATCTCCCTCTCTGGTCTTGTTATTTCTTTCAAAGTGTTTTCCATGATTGTATAATCCCCCAAGCAATGAATTACTTGAAGAAACACGACACCACTCCAACAGATCCAAAGATAAGATTTGTGTCTCCAGCTCCCTCCTCCTTCCAGTCTTTTGCTCCAAAAGATTATTACTTTCCTTAATTCCATCATCTTTTCCTTTTGCTGCACTGATGCTCTGATCTTTAGCCCTATCAGCAGATTAGGTGCAGATAAGGAAGAAAGACACCTACTTTGACAAACTTCAGAAAGATTAGAGTGTATTTATGTGTGTGTTTATCTCTGCCTTCCAAGTTAAACATATCAAACTAACTAAAGTGATCAGAGGGATCCAACAGCAGCACTTACCCACAATGCATTTCTCAGAAGACCCAGAAAAAGAGTTTGACCCCAGATGACAGTGTTTGATAACTGGCTTATTCTTTGTTCTGTGCACTCAAACTATCACATCCACTATATCGGATGTGAGGCAGTCTGGGACAAACACAATATTCTGCAGTGCTCTGAGATTTCAAATATCAATTGGAACTGAATGTGCTGCGGTTTTGTCAGAAATGCATTTTGTGCTGGTGCAGCATTGCGTTGCAATGTTGTCTGTTAAACAATCTAAGTCTCTGGTTTAAAAAAGCAATGCATTTTTAACTGCTGCAGTGTGCATTTGTGTGTAGGGTATAGCTAGAAGAGCATTTATTGTATGCATTGATGGTGTGTTTTATTATCCATCTGTCTCTCCCTTTCTGGTTCTCTATAGCTCAACAATGAGCTATGATAGTGACAACTGTCCTCTTCTCCTCTCTTGGGTGTGTGTGTCAATCATACACTTAGCTGTGATTATCCTACTGCTTAGGTATGGATTAGCAGGTTACAGTGCTTTGCAAAAGTATTCATACCCCTTGAACTATTTCACATTTTGTCACCTTACAACCACAAACTTAAATCTATTTTATTGAGATTTTATGTGATAGACCAACACAAAATAGTACATAATTGTGAAGTGGAACGAAAATGATATACAGTTTACAAAATTTTAAGCAAATCAAAATCTGAAATGTGTGACTTGCATTCAGCCCCTGTACTCTGCTACCCCTAAATAAAATCCAGTACAATCAATTGCCTTCAGAAGTCACCTAATTAATAGAGTCATCTAGTTAATAGAGTCCATCTGTGTGTAATTTAGTCTCAGTATAAATACACCTGTTCTGTGAAGGCCTTAGTGTTTTGTTAGAGAACACTAGTCAACAAACAGCATCATGAAGACCAAGGAACTCACCAGACAGGTCAGGGATAAAGTTATGGAGAAATTTAAAGCAGGGTTAGGTCATAAAAAATATCCCAAGCTTTGAACATCTCAAGGAGCACTGTTTAATCCATTATCCAAAAATGGAACAAGTATTCCACAACTGCAAACCTACCAAGACATGGCCGTCCACCTAACCTGACAGACTGAGCAAGGAGGGCACTGGTCAGAGAAGTAGCCAAGAGGTCCATGGTCACTCTGGAGTAGCTGCATAAATCCACAGCTCAGGTGGGAAAATCTGTCTATAGGACAACTATAAGTCATGTACTCCACAAATCTGACCTTTATGGAGAGTGGCAAGAAGAAAGCCATTGTTGAAAGAAAGACATAAGTCCCATTTGCAGTTTGCCACAAGCCATATAGGCGGCACAGCAAACATGTGGAAGAAGGTGCTCTGGTCAGATGAGACCAAAGTTGAACTTTTTGGCCTAAATGCAAATCGTTATGTGTGGCGGAAAAATAACACTGCTCATAACCCTGAACACACCACACCCACTGTGAAACATAGTGGTGGCAGCATCATGCAGTGGGATGCTTTTCTTCGGCAGGGACAGGGAAGCTGGTCAGGGTTGATGGGAAGATGGATGGAGCTAAATACAGGGCAATCCTGGAAAAAAAAA
>JAZGTJ010005649.1:0-11338 GCA_036877575.1 Botia almorhae
CATGCAAAGCACGGTGCAGAGATTGGATTAGACGAGGCTTTTGTCATGCATAATGTTACACTGCTCATTAATAATGCTTAAAAGGGGCCGTCGAGCCGATGACTACAAGCCACGCAGCCAATGAGCGCTCAGAAAAAAACGCATCTACGTCACGGGCTCAAACGAAACTTTTAAAACCGGAAGCACGAAATGGTCACAAAAAGCGCAAAAATGACCAATTTCCACTTTGTAACATTTTTAGTGACATATATTACTGTTTTCAGCAATGTACAACATCTATATATCTGTAAACAACTCAAAAAATGTGTTTTAGGGTGTTGTGACCCTTTAATGAAATAGCATTATAATTTAAATGAAATAGCAGCTTTTATTTTGTTACAGGTGCTTCTAAATACTCAAATTGATGCTTCCTTATTTCCTCGCTTCTCTGTCCTCCAGCTTGTGACCCAGAAACTGATCAAAGTCAGCCATCTTGAAGGACTCAATTCTCTCAGTTCTAATAGCACCACGAGGAAGCAGGGAATAAAGAGTAAGGAAGCTTCCTGATGAGGCATAACCAAGGAAGTGTTTTTTGTCTCTGCCTACTGTCCTTGCATCCTTCCCTCGCGTCATATGGGGGTAGAGCTATGACACAAGGAAAGGAAGTGAGAAAAAAATGAGGATGCACAAATAAGAATTAAGAAGCACCCTCTTTCTCCTACAAACTAATATTGCACTCTAAAATGACTAACTGCATGTGTACGAGCACACAACAGCCACAAAGCAGTCCTGTTTTCTCATACCTGTTTCTTTGTTTTCTCATACCTGGCCTCCAGTCTGATTTGCGGACTGGCAGGAGAGAAGAAACACTGGACAGAAATCAGCAAAGAGTTTGCAGCTCAGACCAATCGTCTAGTTGGTGTGTTTTACATAAAACCTTCAGGCACTTTTTCCAGATTTAACATGAATTGGCTGACGTCTTTGCTAGTGATCTGCATTCTGTCCCATGTGTATTTATAAAAAAGTAGGTCACCCAAAAGTGAAGCTTTGCAGACAGCATTTTGAGAATGATTTTTTTAAAAGTAAAAGTAGTCTAGGGCCAGAACAACCCTTTGAGACTTTAAAGTATAACCCTTTAAGTGCTAGCAACATCAAGGTCATGGATTAAGTTTTCCAGGGAATGCACATAAAATTTCCAGGGAATGACTGATAAAATTTAAAACCTATATACACTGTACTGTATGTCAGTTTGAATAAATGTGAATGTAACAACAACCCAGAACACCCAAGCAGTTAACAACCAATACTCTGGTAAACATCAACCCAGAACAACCTAAAAACCATATACTGTAGGAATGTGCTAACCAACTACGAACAACCAAAGTACACTAGCATTGCTCTAGTTTGACCTCCAGTATTAATTTTTTGCTGCATAAATTTTCTTTAAGTGTTAGTCTAATTGGACATTTCTGTATAATCAGCAGATGTGCTGCTGGCGACTGCCTTCCTGTGCTTTTTAACCAGAAGTTCCATAACCTTCTCACTGATTGGCAAATAGAGATAAAGTCCCGATTGACATGTTGATTGACGCTCCTACAGTAAGTGAATGGAAACTTCAGAGGCTGTACCTTGGTGACCTGTCCATCCAGAACAGGATTATTGTCATGAACGCAGCCAGATTTCCTTTGCTGGTTAATCCTCAGGAAAGATGTGGATCCAAAACAGAGTCCAAGAATGAGCTTCAGGTGATTACTTTTAAACAATGATGCTTACATTTGCGATGTCATCATACCTTTGCACATGCCATATATATTTAGATAAATACTTAATCTTTAACATATACTTGATATAGATTTATTTATGATTTAATCAGTATTTCTGGGCACAAAAACAGTGATTAATGAATGCTAGTGGTTACCATGCCTTTTCACCAGTGAATTTGATAAAAGCTGATAAAATGCAAAGAATGTTAATAAGTAAGGCAGAATGTAGTTAAAGATACACTAAAGTGGTTTGAAATGCAAAGCTTTGTTCAATGTGTCTAACTGGCACTGAAAAAGTGGGGAATATTGAGTGGCTCCTCCTTATTTTAAAATAGCCAATAGTGTTTGGTTAGAAAGCATTTGATTGGTCAGAAAAATCTAAAGTGCAGTGCAGAAAGATGTCATAAAATCGTTTTAAAGTTTTGAATGCTTATTTCTTCTAAATGCAAAGTTAGTCAATGTTTTGAAGCACACTATTTTATAGTTATCGTTAAGGCTAATGTATTTATAAAGCTTTAATTTTGATTTCCCAAACTTAAAGTTAGTGTGGCTTTTATATATATTTCTAGGAATGGATGTCAATATGTGAAGCCTGTGTTTATGCATGGTTTCTTTTCATATTAGTGTTTGCTTGGAAAGAAAAAAAGAGCATTATCATTAGAGAAAACATTATGCTTCTCAGCCATTTCAGTTATTTTCCTAAATGTATTGCATGTGTTTGACATCTTTTCATTAAATACACTATTTAAATTTGCTGATAAAAGCTTTTTAAAATGAGAAAAAATAGAGTACATGCTCTTTCTCATTAGTTTTACCTTTAAATTATAGACAGATTGCAATTGTAATTAACATGTAGTCCTTTGACAAAATTTCATGGAAAGCTATTTATAGAATCATAGATGAGAGGGTCTTAAATGACTCTGACTAAACAGTTCCTTTACATACTGTATACTGTATACTTATAAAACCCACCCATTTTAAACTCACTCGTGAGTGCTTGCAGAAAACATACAAACTCAGAAAACAATAGAGGAAAATGTCAGACACGGTCTGTGTTGTTGAGGTTAAGCTGATTGGTTTCCATTTCCTGGTCTGCACCAGCTGCTCACGATTGTGACAGTCGTAATGTCTCGGGTGTCTTTCTTTTATCTCATTGTCAAATATCCAGTATCCAGAGCTGTAAAAATGTGCTGCTGTGACATCATCACAGACAGCAGCTGCTTTACACCTTCAAGAAAGAGCAACAGAGCACATGGCCTCTGACAACTTTAACTAGCCGGATCTATGAATACAAACGTGCAAACACCTGATCACACATTTTTTATAGCCCAGACAGAACACGTGATGTTGATGTTGTTTTATCTGTCAGACCACTGCATAATCACATTGCTGTCCTGTGAGGCTTCACTAATTGGTATGAAATTTCTAATTATTAATAATCTATATATATTATATAATAATCTAATTATTTACTTCCTGCTGTGGTAATCGGCGTATTATTTTAAACACCTTTTGTTATAGAGAGGTCATAAACACTGCTCTATTTAATAACATGAGTCTTGATTTATAAAGCATTTGTCATCCCCTGGTGTTTGTGCTGATACTGCAGCAGAGCATCACCTGGATGATTAGGATGTGATTTCTGACTTGTTAATGTCATCGGGGGAAAATGGGTGATAAGGAGATGGACATAATTAAGGGCTTTCACCTAAGATTAGTGCATGGACATCCATCATTGATTTCACTGTTACCATTAAAGGCCTGGAGGATCAGCTACTGGGCAGAGTTATCCTTATTAAGAAACATGTATTGACCCTTTAAAATAGACCAGAGTGGAGCTTGGCTATTTGGTATAAAGGCAAATATATCTGGGTTAGCTCCTTGGATATACTTGAAAATATTCACTACATGAAACATCACATGACATTACATGACATCCTGACCTTTTCATGGTGTTTATTTTTAAATATTTATTTATTTTAGAGAGGGTATTTATTTTGTTTTCTAAATAATATCACTTTAATTTTCAAAGCCTAAATTCTGTTGAGTTGGCCATGTTTAAATGATAATAGGAGGAAAATTGTAGATTGTAATGAAAAATATTGTCTCACAATTTCTTTGAGTTTGGGGCTTGATCTTTTTATCAGATAAAAAAACAGAGAGAAATAAAGAGGGGAGATAGACCTGACAAAGACCAGACTTTAACTTGCATGCCCTTGCAGCTCCTAAGTGTTGCAAAATACAATGTGCCTCTGCCTCTGCACCATTGCTTTGACCTATTTTATGTATCCATATACCAGACAAGACTCATATCACCCAGACAATTGTTAAAAACTCCCTCGGTCAATTGACTATATAGACCTACTACAATATATATTAGCATTCATATAATTTATTATAATAAATTCTTTACTAGCATTCATTAAAATTGTAAAGCTGATAATAACTGTAACTTGGTCTATGTTTCATGGTTCAGCAGCCTGAATAACAGCTGTATAAAAATGAACACATCCCAGAGGCATGTTTCTGTGGCAGTGTGGCCGAGAGGAAGAGAGTGCTCGGGTCACTTTTGTGTCACTGGACAAAGAGCTTGAATCTCTGCACACTGATGTTACCACTAAAATTCAAAACAGTAATCTGAGGGTTCCCACTTACAAAGTTTCCTTTCCACTGACACACTGTATGGCCATACTATATGTGGACACCCAAACACTGATATCATAATCTGTTTGTTAAACAATTATTTTCAATACCAATAAACCATTTGATAAAACATGTCTGCAGGGATCTTGCTTCAAGCACTAAATAAACCTCAACCTAATAAGACGACATTTTGTTATAATAGCTTTTTATAGCCTTATCTCATCTTTGCATGGCAGGAAACATTTTAGATTAATATTAAAAGGCGGAAAAGGCTTTTGGCTTGTAATGGCATGGATTGTCAAAGCCACCCGAGTGAATTGGGCATGTGCTTTATAGTGTATTGTAAGCTGGTAATAACTGTAAATTACTGTAAGCATCTAACTCATGCTTCATGGAGCAGCAGCATGATGAATGGCATGTGCTGGGCTGTTATCTTTAATGTTCTTGCATTAAATCTATACTGGACTGTATTAAAATATAAGGAAGTAACAGGTACTTTATACTTACATTTATAGAACATTTAAGTACCTTTGACAGAGAATTTAAGGCGTAAAGCAAATTTTATATGGAAATAAAGGAAATGGAAGGTAAATTGCTGTTAAGTATTTCACTTACTGTGGAGTCTATAAGTGAGAGAATGTTCTAATAATCTTAGAAAATCTGACCCACTGTTTAAAAGAGTTAATGCCTAAAAATGCTTGAAAATGGTAATTTGAATAGTGACCTTGAAAACCTGCAGAATCTTAAATGTTTCTTCTTTTACATCATACCTTTTCTGCTTTTTATCAAAGATCCTAAAACTTTTTTATTACAGGTAATAAACAAAAAGCTCAAAGTACTTATGGATAATGAAAGGAAGTTCCATTATAATGTATAATTATACATTGGAAAACCCTCAAGTTCAAGTGTATTTTAGGGTAATTAATCCAGGCAATCAAGGCTGCTTTGAGTCAGTTTTCAAAGTAAAGTTGACTGTGTGGTGATTTATGGCAGCTTGAACGGGTTGGATTGTAAGGAACTGGGGAGCAACATGGAGAGCAACCGAGTCAAACACGAGGTGTTCCTGACAAATTCAAAAATGTTTCTTTTGAAAATCATGTGACTTATATTACAAAAACTGCTTTTGTACACCTTAGAAAAATTGCTAAGTTGTGTAACATCTTATCTATTTCTGATGCAGAAAAGCCGGTCCATGCTTTTATGACCTCCAGACTGGACTATTGTAATGCACTTCTAGGTGGCTGTCCAGCTTCCTTAATAAACAGGCTAGCAGCTAGTGTTTTTACCAGATCCAAGAAATATGACCATATAACCCCAATTTGTCTTCTCTACACTGATTACCTGTTAAATTCCGTGCTATTTATAAAATTCTACTCCTTACCTATAAAGCCTTAAACGGATTAGCTCCTATGTACTTAACTGATCTTCTCTCATGCTACAAGCCAATGCGTGTCTTATGCTCTCAAAACTCTAGACTTCTGGTTGTACCCAAAATCGCAAAGTCCACTAAAGGCGGCAGAGCTTTCTCGCACTTGGCGAGAAACTCTGAAAGAGTCTGCCTGATGCTGTTCAGGGCTCAGTCACTCTTTCGCAGTTCAAAACTAGATTAAAGACACATCTCTTTAGCCAAGCATTCTCATAATGCATCTCATCACTTGTTTTTCCATTTTACCTCAAGAAAGTAAATAAAAGTTTATGCTCTTAATGTTATGAATAGCAGCTGTGGTTGGCTTTGTAGTGTGACAGATATAGGACCAGATTGATGAAGCAATATACTATGTTACAAAATGGTAAAATGTTTGTTTGCTCGAAGGGCCTTTTACCCCCAAACTTTCACAAATGAAACGTTTTTGTAAATAGATCTGTCAATATAGGTCCATTGTGCACATACATTTACAATTATTTGTCAACTGTGCTTGCAAAATAAGTCGGAATGTGCACAAGCTACAGGCAAAATAAACCAAAAAATTATTTTAGTCTAATCTTAGTCTTAATCTAAATTAAATTAGGTTTTCACACACATTTCTTCACTAAACTTTTGTGTAGTGATCCCAATGCTCCAAATAGTTAAACATCTAAAAGTATCTTTATTTGTACATTTTCTGAGAAGTGTACCTTACTAAAGCTAAATTATATAATAATCCATGAAAAATTAGCTGTTTTTTTGCTATTTGCTATTCTTATTAATGACTGGTGCAAAAGAACATTAATGATTTATGAAGTTTTTTTTAAATGGAGAATGTAACAATAAGAAGAATTCATTTTTTTAAATTTGCTCATTGTGACTCACTTTTCCAGCATGTGTCACATTACCTCCAAATCATGGAAAACAGTTAATAGCATTGAGCATATTTATTATCTGCAAACATAACAGTCTTCTAGGTGTTTTTGGCCACAATATGTTGGTCTTTCTTACCCCAGTTGTGTCAAAACATCAGTTCACGCGTTTTCAGTGGGTACATATTTCTGCAACATTGTATATGTACATGTTAGGTCAAATTGCCTTAAAATCAACCTTTAGACATTGCAGACAGTGACCATGTAAATAATTTTGCTGTGTGCAGAAAGAAGCATGTATTTAGGAAAACATTATTGTGGGGCTTGTTGCTATTTATAGAAATAAAAATAAAATCATCAGTGTAATTGCCATTGTGTTGCACAAAAATAATTAGCATCGTGTTGAGCTGAACATGAGTTTGTGAGTTTGTGAGTTTGTATTGATTGTAGTGAGTTTGTATTATGAATGCAATCCATTATTAATGTGCTACAGGTGGGTTGGAGCAGCAGGTTGAGGCAGGGCTGAGCGGCAGGGACACATCAGGGTCGAGCGTCTACAGCTATTAGTGCATTCATAGATGAAGCACACTGTGTTTACACTTTCTGTGAGTTCAGCTGCCACTAGGTGTTAGATTTTATAAAGCTAATGCAGGAGGGTTGAAGTGACAAGAAATATTTGAGAGAATTTAGTCGGGAATTAATATTTATATATTAATTTATATATATATTATAATTTATATTGTCACGGGTGAAGAATCACACAACAAGGCAGGATTAATGAAAGACCCCGGAGGGTGGATTTATTACAATAAATTAGAGTGATGCAATGGGCAGGTGTGGTGAGACTGGCGTGACTGGTGCTCTGGATGCTCTAAGCTCCCGTGAAGAGTGGGTGTCCTGACGTGCTCCAAACCAGTGGGCTGACGGTCACTCGCTGCTCTCTAGGGGAAACGACACAGAGGGTAGTCGTCATGTGCGTCAAAACGAGAAAACACTTCTCACCCTCTTTGAGAGCGTTGGTGGCTTTTAAAGCTGCTTGCTGATGAGGAGCAGCTGTGGCCGGTCAGCCCGCGATGAGGACGTGCAGGTGTGTTGCGTTTGTTACCAGGGCGACGCTGATGAGTCCGGAGACGCTTGTCACAATATGTATATATTTATATAATATTTATATAATATATATATATAATATTTATACTTAGATGTTGCTTATTTATAGTTTAAAAATTTGATAAAGTTCTCAGTTATATTTCAATTTAGTATCATCCATAAATGAACACAAATGAGACAATTGTTGACCAGGTAACTCTCTAAAAGTTACATTCATTTGCATTAGTTAATGCATTACCTAACATGAACTAACAATAAACAATGTATTTTTACAGCATTTATTAATCTTTGTTAATGTTAAGCAAAATTGTTCATTGTTTATTAGTATTTTAGTTTATTGTGTATTAATTAATGTTAGCATATACAACTTTTGGTTTAAAAAATGTATTAGTAAATGTTGAAATTAACAAAGATTACTATGAGATTACTACACATGACTGCTGTTACATTGCTTTTTTAACCCAAATGTAAGTTATAAAAACTAAGGAAAGAACAGGCTGTGATTTTGGCATCAGAATTTTTCTAGATTATATACTTCTTAAATCATATTAAATGTCTCTGCAATTTGTGAACTGTACATGTTGTCTGTGGGGAGTCCTTCACGAGACCATAGACTGATAAACCACTGTGAGATCATCATGCTGTTTGATGTACATTTGCTTTATATAAAAGCCTCAAACCTGTAATGTAATAACAGAGAGATCAGGTAGCCCTGCGGTCAGACAAGTGGCCCATTACCCAGAAGGTCATTTATTTCTCAGCACCATTCGTTAGTTAAAACCATTCTGCTCTCTAATGCACTCTCGTGAGAGCCACTTTCTTCTTCTGTGTTGGGTGTCTGTGCAGTTCCAATAAGAAACACTTGTCTTGAGATATTTTGTTTGTAAAACAGGAGGTTTTACAGAGGAAATACAGAGAAAAGATGTTTGTAAGAAATCAAATGTAGTAACTAAGGAACCCAAAACTAAAAAACAAGGATGGCAGTAAACAATAGGCAAAGGCTGAAGACAAACGCAGGGGTAGAACAAACATATGCAAATTTCTAGATGCAATGTCAACAGCTGTTGTCAATTAACACAATATGTCAGTGCACATGCTGGGAAGGTCAAGATCGACCGCGAATTGACAGATGCGAATGAGCCTCTCTGGACCTAAAGGGCTGCTCACCCAAACCCGCAAAGTGGATCCTGGATATAACGTGGCTTAACCTGGTGGAACTGAGCAAACTGTGGCAGTTCTCTGACATTCTAGATCAGGTATGTGCTCACACACTTCTGCATACATGGTGTCTTAAAGAAGCAAGCACATCCACACATCAGATATAGTAGGGTCAGATATAGTAACACACTGTATCTGCCACTGTAAGCTCTTGTTCATTATTAAATCCTTCTCACTGCTCTGACTCAACTGTAAACATGTCAGCATTTGATTCATTTGGTCTACAAACACACAGGCACAAATACATTTACAGCCACTCGTGCTGATGGTTGATTGGCAGGCCACAGCTGCCCCGGGGGAACTTCATGCTCAACACAGTGTGAAATGAGTTCAGTATACACTTTAAATCAATTACTTGTGGCTGACAGAAATTGGATTAAGTGCCTTTTGTTTAATTAACTATTTATGAAGCACCACAAGACAGAAATGCTGCTAATCTACACACAAGGTTTCATTATATGTCAAGACAACAGAAATCCATGCTGTCCCAGTCAAATGTTTAGTTTAAATTTTAAAAAATCTGTTTTAATGGATTTATTAGATTTATTCACTCGGTTTGGATTTAATGGTTTCACCATCAATAAATTAATACAGATAAAAGATGCTCCCATCGCTGAGAAATGCGACATTTACAGAATGATGACACCCGGTATGAATCTCAAGCCCAAGCCATCTTAAAATGTTTCTGTAAATTCTGCCTATTTCAGATGAAGAATTGCATAATTATTTAAGGCTACTGATGGATTTGAGGCAATAATGGAACAACTGAAATGTTGGTAACGCTTTAGATTACAACCCGCAAAGAACTGCGTAAGTATATTGAATTTACAGTGTACGTTTCTGTAATTATAGTGTACCTATACAGAATGTACGGGGTAGGTAAAAGGGAACAACGTGGTACTTTTGGGTCATAAGGGGGTAACAAACCAGATAATTAACATGCAACGAACCGCGTAAGTAAACTAAAGTTACCGCGTATATTTTTTGTAATTATAGTGTACCTATTCAGTACCTGCAACGTTTGGGGAATAAACGGGTAACAACCTGTGAAACTACAAATTAATTATACTGTAAGTATTTTAAAACTAAGGGGTACCCATTATAATATTGCGTGGTATGATATGTATGACCAAAACAACAATCTTATATTTATGAGTGATTTAGAAAGATGATATACTTTTCATAATTTTATATTATTTTATTAAAGGCCTAGGTATTTTTTAACCATGGGGTAGGACTACAAATTGTATTATTAAAGGATACATGGTGGAGATTACTAAACAACAAAACTGGATATGTAGTTAAACGAGTTAACGAATTTCTGTTATGATTTATAATTCACGAGTCTACTTACCTTATGGAAGATTATTCGTTGATCTCAGACGCACCAGCAACACCACTATCACCAAATAACTTTGCATGATATAGCATCAAGGTTCAGTGCATCTTAAAGCAAGCTCACCTCTTTCCAAATGCATGATGCAACGTTTGTATTTCAGTAAATAAATACTGTTTTTACAGCAAAAAAATGTAGTTAAATTTGTCCATCAAACAATTAAATTAAAACTACTGCAATATTTTTCTCTGTAATTACTGTGCAAATAGTCTTGTTCTGTGTTTAAGTCCAACTTGTTACCCCCTTGTTCTGCATAGTTACAGGGTAAATACAACAGTTGTGGGGTGTAAATTAAAGTGCGGCTTGTTACCCCCTTGTTCTGCCTAGTTACAGGGTAAATACAACAGTTGCGGGCTGTAAATTAAAGTGGTGCTTGTTACCCCCATGTTCTGCGTAGTTACAGGGTAAATACAACAGTTGCGGGCTGTAAATGAAAGTGGTGCTTGTTACCCCCTTGTTTTGCGTAGTTACAGGGTAAATACAACAGTTGCGGGCTGTAAATTAAAGTGGTGCTTGTTACACCTTGTTCTGCATAGTTACAGGGTAAATACAACAGTTGTGGGCTGTGCAATTAATATACATAGACACAATATGATATTTTTTACTTTGTCACCTTTATATTCTTATTATCTTATTATTATTCCATATTATCTTTATATTCTATTCTTAATCAAACAACAATTCCTAAACAAACCAAAAAATTATATTTTTTATAATAAAACAAAATAAGACATTATCCCTCCCTTTTTAGGCTTCTCTTGCTTTTCTTTTTCTCTTGCTTTTCTTTCTTCTTTTTCCTATTCTCCACTGAGGACTGTTAGGAGGATGTTAAGGAGCTGATGTTAAGGAGCTGATGATTTGCCATGGGTCTTGCTGCTTTGCATTTTATATATTATAAAATATTAATAAATATACATACTTTTAGCAAGCAACTTTTTAGTTGCAGTGTAATATA
>JAZGTJ010005649.1:11400-26934 GCA_036877575.1 Botia almorhae
TATATATAAGAGCTTGTACCTGAAGTGGTAAAGTACTGCAAGAGCGATTTAAAAGCATACACTGCCATCTGCTGTCTCGCGATACTTTGGCGCCGATCGGTTATAATAATGCAAAAGTATGTTTGTTTTTTAAATAGATTTTTTATTTAGTGTCACTGTGAATATATTGAGTTAAATGTATTTTATCATTAGTTTGTGAAAATGTTGTGTTCCATTTTCTATTTGAGATAACTTTAGTTTAGTGTATCTCAGAAACCTGACACACTATTATGTGTCAGGTTATTTAATAAGTAAATGTATTACTTATTAAATAACTTTTCAAACAATCATTGGATATTGTTTTTCAGAATTTTTCTTTTTTTGGTGAACTATCCCTTAAACACTGCAAAAAATCAACATGCAAAAATAAGAAAATAAAACAAATTAAGAAAACAAAAATCTCAAATCAAGCAAAAATATCTGCAAATGGGGTGAGCAAATTTGACGTGGTAAGATGTCTTTAAACAAGACAAAAAATCTTGTGACAAAGAAAGTTCTTACCGTCTTAAAATAAGAAAAAAAACTAAGTAAACTTAGATAGTTTACCTAGATTAAGACTAAGCAGTATATACGTCTTGATAAACAATCATTATTTATATTTCTGAAAGCATTCTTTATTTACAGCATTCTTTGTTTACAGCATTTTTTCACACCTGCCTAAAACTTTTGCACAGTAAGGTGCTGCTATCTTGTATATGTCTTAACACCATTTTGAATTGTCAATTTTGCTCAAAGTCTTAGAAAAAGACATGTCGACTTGATTGAGGAAGGGGCTGCTGAAAGTAGTTCATCAATTACACATGTGTATGATACCCTTCGCCACTGCTGTATCGCTGCAATTAAAAGACTTGAGAGAAGAAAAAAGATGAGGATTGGCGGAAGTGCTTTTGTTGTCATTGATGAAAACAAATTCCGCCACAAAAGAAAGGTACAACATTTAATGACAGATGCTGTTGAGATTACAATCAAGATAAACAAAAACAATGATATTAAAGTAATAAATAATAACATTGTGTCATTTTGATTTGACTATGTGTAGTACAACCATGGACGTTTTGGAGAACGTGGCGAAGGAAAAATTTGTGGGTCTTTGGAATGCTGGAGGTGGGTGCCACACATCGAAGACCAATATTGAAGTTGGTCAAACACCACTGCAGAAGGCATCTGCTACCCATCTTACGAAAGTATGTAAGATCTGGGAGCCAGATTCTAAGCGATTGCTGGAGGGCATACAACACCGTGCAGCAGCACGGTTACATTCATTATCAGGTGAACCACCGACGATTCTTTATCCATCCACAACCAGGCACCCACACCCAGCACGTAGAACGTGCATGGCGCACATACAAAGAAAACATATAAAGGTACAGGGGAAACCTCACCAAACAGCAGGCTTACTAGCAAATTTTAACATATGGCCCCGTTTCACTGGCAGGTTTCACACAGGACTAGGCCTTAGATAAACTAAAATGCTTTAGAAAAAACATTACTGGTGTGCATCTTGAGACAAAACAATGGTATTTACATATTTTAATATGTCAATGCAAGTTTTTTTTAGTTATGACAGCTCAACCATACATTCTAGTCTGGGACTAGTGCCTTAAGCCTTGTTTGTAAAACCGGGATTCATGTAATTACTTTAATTAGGTAAGGCTGGTTACGTGGTTAGCTTGTCTTGCACCCTTTCAAAGAAATCCTGCAAAGCTCCTGTAAGAATGTATCTCTCTGTCCTGTAGGAATTTGCAGCATTCCTGCATGATCCCTGAACAGAAGGCAGCAGAAGGAGTTTTTTTAAGGGCAGTCTTTTCTTTAGTAGATTTCATGCCATGGGAGACAGTAGAGAAGACATCTCCACCCCACCCCTCCCCCACTCAGCTGTTGATTCTGATGATGGAGGAAACCTAGGTCCTACTGCCTCCATTACCCTCAAAAACTGGATCAGCTGTTGGACTCAGTTGCCGTCCCAGCGCCTGCTCCATCAACTGTGCCTGCTCGTCCTCATAGCTACAGTAAGTTACATTGTTGTTACAATTGTTTTTATTGGTTCTTTTGAATGCAGATACACTTAAAGTACTTTTATGTTCTTTTAGAGAAACTAGGAAAGAAGAGGAGTAGGGTGACATCCTCCTCTACATCCTCAACCTCCACATACTCTTCATCCTCCTCTTCCTCATCTTCCTCCTAATCTTCCTCTGATAGAGAAAAGAAAAGGAAGAAGAAGAAAAATAAAAAACCCAGTCAAAGATCATTTGGCAGAAGAAGTAAGTTGTAAATATAAAATATTTAAATATTAAACTTTCAGCAAAACAGACTTATTACCTAATGTTAAATTTTACACAATTATGGAAATCTGACATAATTCTAAAGAAGTTTTATTCGTTACTTAAAACAACTGTCATCTAATAATAATTTTGCTCTGCATATTTTTCCCTTAACTGTAAACGGGATAAGCCATTTGGAAAATGTATTTATCGTATTTGGCTTTAAACATTTATGCTATGCTCAGGTTTGCAGAAATCATCGTTTTTATTGTTATAAAGGATCACAGTAAAAACTCATCACTGTTATAACAGCATTTTGCTGCAATATGGCCAAAATATGTCGAGATTTCAAATTGCGTGGGACAGCTCGTGCATAATAATCTCTACAGGAACATACCCTAACATATAAATCCATATGTTATAATCAGTTTAAAGGAGAAAGGATGTGTATGGTTTGTGTCATATGCCTTTGAACCAAACAAAACACTAACTATTGTAATAACAGTTTACATGGATTCAATAACATTATACTGCTATCAACAACTACATGGTGCTGAAGAGCTGATATCATTGATTGGTTTTTGCAATGGGAATTTTTTTCATAAAATGTATCAAAATGTTTACTGTTATTATAGAAATCTCACCATGTGACAAATGTGCAAGCAAAATTGTTTAACATTAGAAATTATATTTTTATTACAATTTAAACATTATCTTAACCTCCATTGTTTTTTATAGTTCAGTCTGATTTTTATTTTTATTTTTTACCTTCAAACATACAATATAATTATAATTTACAGTAATTACAAGTATTTACATTACAGATTAAACTGTATGATTAGAAAGAAACAACCATAAGTTAAGTGGCAAAATGCACAAGGAATCTGACTCACCATTGAACAAAATAAGATAAAAAGAAATGACGGACTTCTGACTCATGGTTTCAGTGTTCAGTGAGAATGTCCTACGTGTTTAAGCTTTACATACTGTACTCTGGATCGATCGTCACAGTTTTGCAACTAATATACCTTGATTAAGCAAGGTGTGGGATAATCAACCCTTAGTTTCAATGTATGTGATGTGAATCTTGCTTTCTGGAATACCCAATTGTTGTAACAGTAAGCCAATAATTATTTTCACTTTTTTCTCTAGTGACTACCCCAGAACAAGTTGTACACAGATACAAGCTTCTTCTGAGTGTTCCTGAGTACTTGAAAAGGCACAAATTGGACAAAACCACATTGGCCTTAACAAGCATCATCGCAGAGGTATGTATGAGGGCAGATGTATTTATAATTTCAGTGTTGTTGTTGCACAGCTTACTGTCAAGTACAAGTGATTGACCACTCCCTACTATTACACTACAATATTGATGTTAGTTATCCTTAGAAAACAGCGGTCTAATCTAACAGTGTTGCAACAAGTCATCCTTAACGAAGGTTATATTTTTTTTGTTTTGCTAAGCTTATTTAGTGATTTAACTGTACAAGCATTTTTTCAATATGTACTGGTGCTGTTAAATTATAGTGTTATACTAACAGGCGTTTATATTTTTTGCGTCCACCACTGAGCCTAGGCTAACAGAAACACCATTCTTTATTGCAGTACAGTTCAAAAGCAGCATAAACTACAGCCTCTAGTCAATTAATACCTCTCTGAAACCGTCTGGAATAAATGTATAGTAACACTTTTGTAAATAGGATTTTTTTATGCAGGACTCTGTTGGGAGTGAGTTTGTTTTAGGTTAATGTACTTAATAAGACACTGGTGTTATAAACGGGTAAAGTTGGGTTGGAGCCCAACAAAACTAAGCATTGCCTCCTCACTGTCACACGCTGCCTGTTTTGTTTTTGGACATTAGGCTTGTTTGACATGAAGCGGTTGGCCGTGTAAATGATGGTGAAATAGAAACATAGTGAAGTAAAGGAGGCAGGACATAATAAAGGACACAGTAAAGTAAAGTGTGATGTGAAATGACATTACATGATGTGATGTGACATTAATCTGATCAACTAAGACAAAAGAGCTTAGTAATAAATAGGCTTGTTAGACTTGAAGCAGCTCTGCACATGCTGATCGGTGTATGACATCAAAGTACAGCTTGAGCAATTGGAGAGCAGATGGCTCTGTATTCTTTTGAATCACTTTTATTTCATACATCAGTCGTCGCTTAAAGTCCAACAAACCTATTTATGTCTAAATTCTTGTTTTTTTTAGTTGATCTTAAAAATATGCTTATTATACATGAAGTTTAGATACATTTAGGTGAACTCTGACCTGCTCTGGTTCAAAGGTCAGTATTGTGCGCGTGACAAAACTTCAGTGCTCGTGGAGAGTAAGCTAGCAAGCGCAGCAAAGATGGGCGGTGAATGCAGTTTCGTACCCCAAAAACATGGCAAAAAAAAGAAAGAAAACGTATCACTTTCACAACGAATGGGAGGAGTTCTTTTTTACGACTGTGAAAGAAACCTGCGTGTGTCTCATTTGCGGGGCTACTGTGGCGACGGCAAAGCGGCACAATGTGGAGAGACACTTCACTACGTGTCACAAAAGCTACCATGCCAACTACCCACCAGGAAGTGCACTACGGGCTGAATATCGATATCTGTTTCCCACTTTGTTGTCATTGTTAATAATTATTGTGAGAAATCGTTAACGTGATCAGTGTCTTCACATAAATGAGTATCATTAATCATTATTAATAATGTATAACTAAAGGCAAACTGAGCAAATTTGTTAATTTAGAAGAGTGTATCAAACTGGTAGCCCTTCGTACTACCCATGAAGTAGCTTTTAGTTTCAAAAAGGTTGGTGACCCCTGTCCTAGACTAACTTTACCCCTTAAACTTAACCATCACACTACATTTTCTGTATTTTTACATTTTCAAAAAACATAATTCTATATAATTAATGATCTTTTTTCCTCATGGGGACCAAACAATGTTCCCAGAAGATCAAAACTTCATGGTATTACTATAATTGTGGGGTCATTTGGTCCCCATAACATTGGGAATGCTACTACACACACACACACACACACACACACACCAAAATTTATCAGATAGCCTGAAGTTATTTGTTTTCCAGTGCAACAACTTTTTGACATTCTACAAACTATATTTCTGTACTTGTGATTACAGGTGACAATTGCATCAGAGGGGGAACAGTTTGCAGTTTGTCCTTATACTGCAGGGACAACTCTGTAGTCGTATGGCAAAGACCTGCAGCGGTTTGTTGCCTCTTGTCCCCAGCTACAGAGGAAAATTGAAGACCTTACAAAACAAAACAAACTCTTACCTATTAAAAATAAATTTAGACGTTGATTTTTTTTTGAGTAATTCATTTTAATTAATTTTTTCCCCCTGTTTAAATGTTTATTTTTTTTTTGTTATTTTTCCAAATTTTGTTACATTTGGTTAAATTCTTGTTTAAATTAGCTCTTATTGCTTCAGTTGTGTTACTGTGCTTTTACAAGTACTAATTTAAAACTTTGTGAAACAGAGCTAAGGCTAAAGCTAGGTTTAACTGTTCCAGCATATTAGTTTAATGTTGTATTTACCCTGTAACTACGCAGAACAAGGGGGTAACAAGCACCACTTTAATTTACAGCCCGCAACTGTTGTATTTACCCTGTAACTACGCAGAACAAGAGGGTAACAAGCATGACATTAATTTACAGCCCGCAACTGTTGTATTTACCCTGTAACTACGCAGAACAAGGGGGTAACAAGCACGACTTTAATTTACAGCCCGCAACTGCAACACAGAACAAGACCATTTGCCCAGTAATTACAGAGAAAAATATTGCAGTAGTTTTAATTTAATTGTTTGATGACCAAATTAAATTCTACATTTGTATTTTTTTTGCTATAAAAGCAGTATTTATTCAGTGAAATACAAACGTTGCATCATGCATTTGGAAAGAGGTGAGCTTGCTTTAAGATGCACTGAACCTTGATGCTATATCATGCAACGTTATTTGGTGATGGTGGCGTTAGGAAGTTGCTGGTGCGTCTGAGATCGACGAATAATCTTCCATAAGGTAAGTAGACTCATGAATTATAAATCATAACAGAAACTCCTTAACTCATTTAACTACATGTCCAGTTTGTTGTTCAGTAATCTCCACCTTGTATCCTTTAATATTACTCATAAATATAAGATTGTTGTTTAGGTCATACATATCACACCACACAATAGAATGGGTACCCCTTAGTTTTAAAATACTTACAGTATAATTAATTTGTAATTTCACAGGTTGTTACCCGTTTATTCCCCAAACGTTGCATATTATTCCCCTATAGGTACAGAATAGGTACATTATAAATACAAAAAAAGGTACGCGGTAACTTCAGTTTACTTACGCGGTTTGTTGCATGTTAATTATCTGGTTTGTTACCCCCTTATGACCTCCATAGCCGAATATAGTATCTTCTGATTTGCAACTTATAGGTCCACATAGACATAAAAAGAGAATTATATTGTGATTTGTACAACCTGTTACATAACCATACAGTTTTTTCAGAATCACATGGATATTAGGATATCCAAATTTTAGTACTGACATCATAATAATTAGCTTTTATAACTAGGTTTAATTCACAGGTAACACATACTGATCAAATGCATACTTTGATCAAACTTTGATTGAAAGTCACTTTTGATAAAAGTGTTTGCCAAGTACATGTAAATGTAGTGTATTAGGGTAAATTAATATTCTGTTAAATGCAAGAACTGTCAAAATGTGGAATAGTCTTTACCAACCAACCCTTTCAAAAAACCCTTTTCCATTTGTTGACACTAGTGGCAAACTTTCAAGCTGGACAAACAACTTTAAAGCAACCCAGCACATACTGTACAGTCACAAACTTTTTTTTTATTATTTTAGGATATATGGGTTCTAGTCAAATGTCTTTTTAGGGTTTTATTATTGAAGTCAAAAAACATGTTTTGGGCTTTGGGACCGTGGGAAGACTCCTTTACATATACTGTGATTTATGAAGCAATAGTGATTAATTTACACTGTCAACTTTGTCAAGCGTTTATGCAAAAAGTGTCCATTTAGATGGCACCTGGCATATTAATATGAATGTTTTTGCAGCACTTATTTTGGAACACTGTGCGGTACATGATTGATGAGGTCCAGTATGGAAGCAGAATGACCAATGATGAATACGCTCGTCTCTTATACACACTTTCAAAGATGTGGTTCTGTAATAGTTCCAGTACATTCAAGTGAGATATGAATGACAAAGTTTTAGTTTAAACTGCTCAGTCAGATGGGACTCTTTAGAGTCAGTACTATGTGTACAGGTTTTATGTCCCCCATATGTGTTGGCAAATTAACACTGCGAACTGTTGGCTGGTCAGGTTCACAGCAGAGTTGCATCTGTAAACTGAGTACAAATACACAGTTTCAGCGTCTCCGTTGTAAACTGCAAACAACAAAGGGATGTCAGTGGAAGTAATACCTTTCTATGCCACTCCCTTAGCCTAACCATAATGATCACATCAAGGTTCCTAACCCTTACCCTAAACCGTTACTCTTAAATGAAAACCGGACAAAATGTACTCTATTTTACCATGTGAAAATATATGTATGTTTAGACCCCCTTCACTTTGTTAAAATTCTGTTGTGTTGCAGCCTGACTAAAATCGTTTAAATTTGCTCATTAATCTACACTTAGTACCTTATAAAGACAAAGTGAAAGCACAATTTTAGAAATGTCTGTAAATTGTAATTGCATCATTTATCCAGGTCAGAGAGAGACTGACCCCTTCAGCCAACAAATATCTTCCTGATATTTGAGAGACTGATTGTGCCGGTCAGGAACATGCTGAGCGACCTAAGGCTGGCCATCGATGGAACCATCATCATGACTGAGAACCTGCAAAATGCACAGGACTGCATGATTTGAATTTTGACTATCTGACCAAATTTGTGTGGCGCTTACACCTGCAATATTCTGCAAAGTCACTTGCAATGTTGCTAGAGTGTTGTGGGTGACTGCCAGGGTGTTGCCATGGGGTGGTTGGTTAGGTGGTTGTTAGAATGTGGTTGATGGGTAGCTTATGGGCCAAGAGAAAATAGTTTCTTTCTAAGTCTCTGTGTTTTTCTGGTCTGCAATATGGTTTAGATCCCTATCAAATGTGTCTATCAATTTTTTTGCTTATTTTATCACACACCAGTTTTTTATAAGCATATTGCATTTAAAAATAATGGCACACCTTTTTCAAGTGCCACTAAAAAAATCACAATAAAACAGTAACAGTTCATTGACCCAACTGTAAGCTGTTTACTTTACAAGCATCACAAAAGATAATTGTACTTGATTCCTTATTATAAATCCCATTAATGTGCAGTCACAGATTTGCATATATTTTTTGCATAAAACTATTTGCTATTCAGCCGTGAGTGTAACTCTCATCCAGTAAGATTTTTTTTTAATGTTTCTATTTCATGAAAAAAATCTGTATATGTATATACAGTAAATACAGTATGTCCACTTATGCTGTAGCACTTGCATTAAAGAAATTTAGTATCATGATTATCCTGAAAGTTGTGTTGTGAAAGCCTTATGAGGAGAGATCAGATGATAATTGGAGAAAGGGAAAGAAAAGGGAAAGAAAAGCACAGCTTGCACAAATGTGGTTTACATAAAACCCGACAGCCAGGCAGCTTCCTTTTAACTCGGTGTCTCATATGCTAATCAAGCTTAGCTAATTAAAAGCACAGCCTGAATTACAATCTTGCAGTCACACACCCTGCATGTGCGGTTGCACTTACACCCAACTCAATAGGTATGTCAAGTTTGTGTTTATATGGCCATCTGTGTTGTATCTGTGGTGCACACGCGGGCTCTTTGTCTGATTAGATACACTGTTTACAACATGGTTATTGTATGTGTGTGTTTATCCAAAAATGAAAATTGTTATCATTTACTTTCATGTATTTCCAAAATGATATTGACTTTCTTTTCTCCATGATACAAAAGAAAAAACACTGCACTATTTTCACAATACTCTTTGCATAAGTAGACACTGAGCAAACACTGTTGAACCTGAAATGGTATATACACCAAACAAAAACACCTCAAAATAATTATTTTGAAGTTAAATATTCTGTGTAAAAAACTTCATTCACTTAAAAGCTGTGTGAATGTGTGTGTATATGTACAGTTTAAGTCTTTTTTATTGGCTGGAACATCTAAGATCTGTAAGTATCAAGTAAGTAAGAGTAAGATCTGTTTTGGCCAAGTATTAATCTGTTTCTGTCTTAATGTGAATATCAGGCTGTGGTTTTATTCAGCTCACTTCCTCTGTGGTGTGTGTGTGTGTCCATACATAGGCCTCCAGGGCCTCCAGTATACTGGGGTTCTGGTTCACAGAATTGCTGTTGAGGCACCGGCAGTTTCACTCTTGGCTCTTTGGAGGATGATCTAACTGCTTTTAGATGACAGGCTTCTTCAACCCACAGGGCTTTCTGACAGCTGAAACAGGTGGGTTCATGCACAGTCTTCAGTTAAACTTAAGCTTGTGGTCATGTCACCTCCTGATCTTTTTTAAATTTGATCTGATCAGATATGCTTCACTTTATCACAAAAGATGTGGCAATGCCTTTTTTCCTATTTACCTCCTATCTACATCAAGGTGAAAACTTTTCCCCAAACATACTGTGTGTTCTTATTTTATTGGCAGATTAGTCTTAAAATGTATGTTGTCCCTAAGGGAACATGTAATGGTGAGCTTAGAGCTGTTTTAAGCTGTGTGAGGTAGATGCTCAGCAGGGTGTTTTGGTTAATGTCTTGGGGGTTGCAAGAAACATATTTTTTTTCATTAAAAATGGGCACCCGTTCTGTTCTTCAGTTCTCTGTGGTATTTCTGTGCCAACACCTGCAGCTCTGAGAAAAAAACACAGACCTTTCATATCAGACACAGCTAAAAAATTATTAATTCATATTTTTTTTAAATTATGGATCTGTTTAAGGCTGTTATTGAGGGGCAAAAAAGTTGCACATAATCTGATTTAGGCAGAGTAACTACATACAGATATTTTGTGTGCATCCTATTGTATTAATAATATAATTAGTAATTATTATTAAGTAATAGTAATTATAATTAAATATAAGTAAATATATAATAAAATTATATAATAAAGTTCCACTTATTAACATTCTATCATCTAATAATGGGTAGGCGTTGGAGCGTATGGTTCTGTGTAATGAAGTCACTTAATGGTTGAAGGATGGCATCACCCAGCCCTCTGCAGAGGGAGTGTACGTGTACAGACTTTATCTAGAGGAGCTGGCTGGGACCACAAGACTACAGGGACTACAAGCTCATCGACTGCAAACCCAAAGTTCTGCTTGAGATGATGCCCATCATCAGGATGTATGAGGAGAACAATGGTGAGGGAGCAAACATTTGGTAGAGCACAGAACTGAAATACACTGTTAAAATACATTTAAAATAAAGGAACCAAAAATACAACTGACTTAACACTTACACTGACTTAAGACAGTCTATCAGATATATGTGACGAGATGAATATCTGTGTATTATGATATTGTGTGGCTCTGTTTTGAGACTCTCTCAGCCATCACTCAATTTGAGAAGCTCTCGGGACCATCTGTTGTGACTTTTGTCATGCATGAAGCAGTGGAGTAAAGGCCAGCCGTAAGCCTGCTGATTAACAGCCCAGTTGAAGCTCACTCATGCTCCTCCCACAGTGGGAGATTTACCTACAACAGATGAGATTTACCTCGGCCCATTTTCAGCACCTCAGCAAACATAATTTATTCTGAGATGCAAAATGTAATTTTAATATTCAAGTTACTTTCTGTTATTTTTAAGTTATCTGCCCAAGTGATACATGATCTGCATATCATTTCTTCAGGTCATCCAAGTGATTTCTCGCATGTGAGCAAATTCAAATTTGTGTCTACTGGGTGTAAAATTGTCTGCTACATGTCATTTTGAAGATTTTCATTTTTAAGAAGATATCTGCAAAAATACAAATTAAATATAAAGTTTAATGGTTTTACAAAAAAAGAAAATCAATGGCATAAAACATCAAAACACTTTTTTGTTATATTTGATTTTCTTACAAAATAATTGCTACCATAATTACATACAGTACCCTGTGCATATACCCTGCCTATAAGATACAGTAGAAGTGGTATTACTTCCAATACACCCAAAGTCTTGTGCATGTATTATTCTCGTGCGCAATTATTTACAAATGTCTCTCATTATGTTCAAGGATGTCTGTAGTTCTGTTCATGTGTTGCTGTGTCACGGCATTATGTTCCCCTGGGATAAAGAGCGGCTTATCTCAGTGTGAATAAAGTAGGTCTTCAGCTCTCCTTTCCCCTTCACATTTATAATACCCCTGCACGTGCATGTGTAGCCTAACGTTTGCAAGATCCGACTCGTCTCCTCTGTCACCTGAAGTCACAAAAACAAAGGAACCAAAGGGATAAATGAGTCACTGCGCTGCACATTGCTCATTGCGTGATTTCCGTCTAGACACTCCCAATCAAAGCTCCACAAAAACACAGATTCATAATTTCAGACAATGAAAATATCCACAAGGAAGCAGTAAAGTATGCAGGTTTTTTTTTTTACAAAAGGTGACAAAGAAAAAAAAACGCTTTGCCTGTATTTTTCCCAGCACCCCTGTGCTGTCCATTCTGCTGGCTACATTCACTGTGTTGCCCCAAATGTCATATTGGGGCTTCTGTGCGCCGATGACCCCAGCAATCACAGGCCCATGATTAATACCTGCACAGAGACAATACATCAATATATCGTTATATATGTACACAACATTCTCTAACCTCAAAATGTTTTGCATAAATAATGCAGTATTATAATATTTAGGCATGTTTTGTTTTGAACTAGTTGGGTTATTTCTGTAATATATTCTGCTTTTCTCAGGTAAATGCTGCCTTTATTTACTTTTAGCTCAATGAACTTTTGATCGCATTCACAAGAAATTCACACCCAGATATTTTCAGGGTTTTACATTAATGTAGGGTACATTAGTGGTTTCAGAATTACATAATATGATGAGCTTGTTCATTTCAAAGATACTAGCATACTGTTTTTCTGGACATTTCAAAGATGCTAACACACTATTTTTGGACATTTTTCTTTGCATAATGTATAATTTAATTTAATTTAGAATTTTATTCATGCATCTCATCTAGAATAAACTGTAAGAATCATGCTGGAACAAACGCTGAATGATTTAAAACAGTAAGAAAAATGCTTGCTTAGGTGTAGCTGTGATAGAAAACAGGATACAAATATAGGTATAATTATATATTTTAGGTATAATATACACCTTACACTTCCTTCATGCAAAAAGGAAAGGTTAGAAGAATATATTTTGTATCAATAAAAGTAATGCTTTGAAAAAATAAATCAAATATATAATTTTCATTAATCTTATTGCAAGGACAAAAAGGCAATTGCACATTATGTGGCAATCTGAGATTTTTAGATAACAAGCAGCCTTCATGCAGCAGAAATAAGGCAGACAGCCTTGCTCTCACTAATCAGTCAAGCTCTATTGGTCAGACAGAAAGTAGCCTGCTAGCCCACAGCAAGCTTCACTGCTCTGACAGCTTCAAAACACAGCATGAAACAGAGTTCTGAAGAGGCTGTGTCTGGTATTCATGTGTCTAGCCTATGGCTCAGCTCTATCCATTAGTCAGGTGGAGTCTATTCCTTCATTTCTAGCAGCAGAGAGAGATTCAGGGTGTTTGATCTTAGATTTCAGTCTACTGTTGGATCCTGTTTGTTCTTACTCACCCACTCTGAGCTTGAAGTCGTTGAAGGAATGTTTATTGATGACATCCAGCTTCCCCACCAGTGCAAAGGCAAACTCCACCATGGTGCCAATGTGCATGTACTGCCTGTCATGCTCCTAAAAATATAAAGCACAAATACACAATGAGCCCGCTTCAAGGACTTCAGTCAGATATCTCATTTTAAGTGTTTAACTGGATCTCTACATTTCACAAGCAAAAGAACATTTATTACAGATGAACAAAAGTGCACTCATTGTTTGAGTCACTAATTGATTGATTGATTAATTGATTCACTGATTGTTTCAATAATTGGTTAGAAGACTGATTAATTAATTGATTTAATAATTGATTAATTACTGAAACATATTCCTTATACCTGTGTGTACTCTGGCCCTGGTGTGGCATTAAGACCAGTGGCTGCCATATATGTGCTTCCAATGGTCTTTATTTTCTCCACTCCACTGAACTTTGGCTTTGAGAGCAACTACATAAAAACGAAAAGGGGATAATACCATAACCATATCAAAGTACACATTAAACAAACAATCCTCAACAACCAAACAATCATCAAAACTATTTCATGAAAAAGGGTGAACAATGTATTTGCATAACATAAAAGGATTAATTTCACTTGTAAAATATAAAGATGTTTAAACACAAACAATGTCGCAGCTAGAAACAGAATTTGCATGCTAAGTTCAGTGCACAAGTCAATGGTCACAGAAGTTTGAGAGCAAAAAGAAAGCTTGACTTTATGTCTGGGTAATACATGAATAAGCAACACATTACCTCATCAAAGTCTGCAATGATCTCGTTGAGTAGTCGGAGGCACTCCAGACCCTCCTTGTTTACATCTGATTCTGTGTAGAACTCTTTGAAGTCCGGAATAGAAGCAAACATCACACACACCAGGTCATATGATTGATGATACAGATCCTGTCATTCACAGAGGAAAAACAAGCTCTGCCATTAACATCTGAAGACTGACTTTCTAAAACAACACAAAACATAACATTATATAAAAAGTGACCAATGGAATTCAAAGTTTTTAATAAAACACGAAATCACAGCCAAATTACAAACCAAACCTTTCGTGTTCTACAAGGGGTTGTGGGTAAAATAAAAAAAGTACCTGTCATGGTAATATCATTTTACTCTGGTATGCTGGTAAGTTACATTTAAATACTATGGTAAATAAATATGATAGTCATTAAGCACCATACCATGCCACAATCCATGTACCATGTACAGTAAGTCCATGTCTTTATTAACCATTAGTTCAGGCACTTTTGCACAATAAAGTGTTGCTGAATGAACAGTAAGAAAATTTGATTTAATCTAGTTCTTATTATAGCATCAACATTCTCACCTCATTCTTCCAGTTTCTGGCCAGGAAGTGCTCTGCGACATGGGCAGGCAGAACATTCTCCAGCAGGACGCGATTGAGATTCTCCATGGTCTCAATCTCCTCACACTCCTTCTTGAACTTGTTCTTCCACAGGAAATCCAACCTACAGTAATATTCATTCTGTTACAAGAGGACACAGAGGTGAAGAGACCGGAGGTCACTGTGCTATTCCTTAATTCAATGTCAATGTCGCTTTCCTGTAGCTCAGTGGTTAGAGCATGGCATTAACAACGCTAAGGTCATGGGTTCAATTCCAGGGATTGCACATACTCAATGTATAGTGATCAATGTGTAGTATAATGCAATGTAAGTCGCTTTGGATAAATGTGTCTGCCAAATGCCTAAATGTAAATGTCATGAGAGCCTGATCGTGTTTAGAACAAACCTCTGAGTGCATCTGTACTGTATACTTATCTCTCCAACCAACTTTTTATTGCATTTATCACAGTGCAGCACAATGTTTGAAAGTTTCTTTCAATCATTTACAAGTAATATAAAACTGTACTGTAAATCTAGACACTGAACAGGAAGATGAGAAGGACACAAATAACTGCCCAGAAAACACAGAATGGTGAGAATAACCCTCAGGCACACACACTGACCTAAAGAACATATTATACTTTCATTTATTGTCCAGTTTAAGAAGCCTCACAGCTCGGCCCCAAGGGCTCTTGAAATTTATCACAAGTAGGTAAAGAAAACGTCTTGGTTACATATGTAACCCCCGTTCCCTGAAGGAGGGAACGGAGACGTTACGTCAACTGACTGACGTATGGGGTCTTGCTTGAGAGCCCTATCACCTTCACGTAAGAAAAAACGCGCCAATGAGCATCGGCCCGAGAGGAGAGAGCCAATGAGCATTTGGGCAAGCGCTGCGCACCGGCACACGAGCGCTTGGCGCGTGTGATAAAAGCCGGCAGCGCACGCTTTCATTCAGGTTCTTGCTGAGGAGCCGAGATGTGTCCCGGCCATTCAGCGGTGAGTCAGGCTCGCGGCAGGGGGACGTAAC
>JAZGTJ010005650.1:0-26933 GCA_036877575.1 Botia almorhae
AGATAGATAGATAGATAGATAGATAGATAGATAGATAGATAGATAGATAGATAGATAGATAGATAGATAGATAGATAGATAGATAGATAGATAGATAGATAATGTGCAATAATATATTTTGTGCAAACCATATAGTGGAAAATATCCGTTGGTAGTGGGAAATATCCGTAGGTTTTAATGGGCGAGCATAGGTCCCAGTTTTTCTTTTGTAGTTACAGTGCATTCTTTGGCTTTAGAAACTGCATACCAGCAAACCTTAGCACAATAGAATCCATATATGTAATTTAGTAGACAAATATTTACTGATAGTCCTTCATGCATTTCAAATAATTGTATATATTGATTCAATGTTCTCTGACCTCTTGGCAAATAAACATGTCAATGTATCAATGCACAGATACGTGCCTTCAAACGTGTGCCTAAACCAACAGGATGATCATTCATAAATGTAAAACTCTCCCATTTACAAGTACAGGTGCTCTGTAAAGTTAAGCTAGAACTTTTCTTATCAAGATGAAAAGTCAAACCTCTAAGTGCATACAGAACAAGCTCATTTGCTCTTTCATTGAGTCTTGGCCATTGAACAATTTCCTTAGCCAGAGAAGAGGCTATTGTATCTAGCTATAGGTAATTATGGTACATTATAATGTAAATGGAATTTGAGTCTGTACGTTTGCAAATGAATAGGTTAAGGGAAAGCAGATCAGACTGTCTTGAATTATGTGGTAACCAGTTCTTTTTAATGGTAGCTAATAATTTCACAGATCAATGAGCATTACCTACAGCAGTAAAGGAGGGAAGAATTTGTATGCAGGCCAAATTCAATATTTTCCACCTATTGTTGAACAAGGACAAAGCAATTAGAATTGTGCAATTAAAGGTATTTTTTCAGAGAGTTAGTCATTTATGTTGCACAGACAATGCTGTAATAAGATTATAAAGCTTGGAAGAAAATACAAAGACAAACATACCATTAAATATAGACATAACTGAGGTTGCTGTTTTAAGCATTACATTACATTTATACAGCAACTTATAAATAAAAATACATTGATTATTATGGAGCCAACAATATTGGCAGATTGCTAAGCCTTTATTTTGATGCTACGGAAAAGCTAAAGGTAGCCAGGGGGTGAGAACAAAAAGGGTGTGACAGACTTTTGGGTCTGATTAATGACCAGACGTACAGCTGCATTAGAAGTTTAGTTTTGATAGGTGGAAAGCAAGCCAGCATGACATTACAGTAATTCAGTCATGAGATGACAAGAGGCCTGGACCAAGAGATAATTTTTCTAATGTTGTAAAGCATGAATCTGCATGAGCAGGTGGTTGTTGCGAGTCTGTGAGGCTTAGCATCAAAACTACCCCAGGTTCCTGGCTGACCTAGCTGGTGTTAGAGTCCAGCAAAGTAATGTTGTGGTTGACTGATGGGCTGGCTGAATAGATGAGGAGTTCTGTCTTTGCAAGGTTGAGTTAAAGATGGAGATCTTTCATCCAGGCCAAGGTGTCTGAGAGGCAGGCAAAGACACGTGCTGAGATCATGGGGTCTTCAAGCTGGAATGACAGGTGGAGCTGCATATCACCTGCAAACCAGTTTTAGAAGTCTTGTACTTTTATGGTTGGGCCTACTGAGGCGTTATATGTCCATAAGGAAAGTACAGTTCCTGTGATGCAAAGTTCAGAAAGGGTGGATAGGAGGATCTTGTGATTCTCCATGTCCAAAGCAGTGGGAGGATGAGGACAGATCATTTGGAGATACTTTGGCTCTCACCAGCCTCAGGGTCTTAGTAGAAGACAGCAGGGAAATCTCAATGGTAAGTTCTCTTTTGAGGCCAGATTGGTTATCATCAGGCAGAGAATTGATTGAAAACAAACAAGTTTGTCACCCTGTGCACATTTAACCGTTCAAAACTACGATCCCAAAATTTAGTTTTCACAAATATCACACACATACTGCAGAAAACAATATCAAACAGCAGGGAGAAAGAAATGTGAAAACAGAAAACTGAAAACAGAGCAGGAAATATGAATGAAATGGAGAGTGATCGAGAAGATGTGAGGCGCAGTTTGATTTATTTTTTCGATTCGATTTTTTTAATTTTGGCTCCCCATTCCTGCTTTCTCACCCTGTTTTTGCAATTTCATTGGTTCTTTCACTTGTTGGGACAGTGCACACACCTGGGGACTGTTCAGACAGATTTAAAAGCAGTTTGATGTTTGTTTGTTGTTTGTAATATTTGTTGGTAAGCCTTGCCATGGTTACTATTTACTTTGATATTACTAAGAGCAGCTTGGACATTTTACCAAAATAACTCTTTTGTGTACCATAGAAATAAACTGTATGGGTTTCTAAATACATGAGACGACATATTTTATTTTTAGGTATTTTATTCCTTTAAGATTAAATGAAGGCGTTAGTGGAGGTACACAAATCTGCTTCAGTGTGGTGAAAAACATAGAGTATAAAAATGTGTTAAAGATGTGTGCGAGTGGAGAGAATGTTAAAGAGGAGACTTGCACAGATCTATAGATTCTTAAGAATCTTAGTCTAAGCTCATTTTATTGATGAACTGTTTCTTATAAGGCTTGTGGAGGCATACGTCAAAATGGAGGTTTGGGCTCTAAAAGTGAAGTCAGTCAAAAGTGCAGCATCCCTCACAAGCTGATACTCCGGGGGCAGAGACAATGAAACTGATGTGTCATTATGTCACCCCTCAAATTCACTCAGGCAAAATATCTGTGGGAGTCTTGTTTTGTCATCACGTTACGAGGGAGTCACATGATACTTTTAATAAGAAAGCGGTTTCAAGAAATGAATCCTATTAACATGGGCTGTTGTGTCCTCAAGACACAACAAAATGATCTTGCCTGTGACTGGTATAACAGAAAAAAAACTTTTTTTTGCTCTAACCAACTATGTTGTCAACATATGCTTGTGTGTCCTGGGGGGACTCATGGAAAGTGATATAAATTCAATTACCAAATGCCTCAAAATATAACAAACAAATATAAAATCGTAATTATATGAAGGAATGGTGCATACCAGCTGCTGCAGCTCAGTGGCTTAAGACTCCGTAAACATAATTTTGTCTAGCCAAAGGGTTAAATCATGTAGAATATTCAAATTGACTTTAAAAAGCCAAATGAAGGATTGAAAACATAGCAGAAATGGATGTTGATCAACCACGCTGCCATGATTCTTCAGATTTGTATGTAGACTATATCTTAAGCCAGAGTCTGGGAAGGGGGGAATCCATCACTATTGGCAGGTGATGTTGATGATCCAAGAAAGCGTGGCAGTTTTATAGACACATTTTAAGTGGGCTGTCTGGGCCCCTTTAAAGCCACATCACTCAATCACCACAATAGAATTAGGCCGCATATGCGTCCGTAATGGACACAGACAACCGAAGCGAGAAGTGCCCACCTTCCTTCACCCCACCATTGGGGAAAAGAATGTTGAATTATAGTCTACCTGCTGCATTATATCACACAGGAACGTAAATATACATATTTATACTGTACATACAGCACACATAAATCACTGAAACAAACCTTGCAGTCAGCATTTATGAGAATATTTATTAAACAGCTATTGTTTAGACGATACAATGTATCTATATTCTAAAGGAATCAAGGTCATTCCATTGAAATGTTCTGTTTACTTAGTTCTGTTATGTCGATATATATGTATTAGAGGTTACACTAAAAACAGCTTTTAGTTCATAGAGGAGCACTCTTATTTCCATAATTGCTGAACTTGGCTGCTGCCAGGTATATTCACCTCAAACTCCCACTTGTATTGCCCTGCTATTTAATCCTGAAGCCCTGTCAAGCGAGACTGATGAATCTTGTCAACGCAAGAAAAGCTCCAGATTGGACCAGTCCAGCAATTTACTATAAGTACTCAATTTGAGATCGAAATGCAGCATGGCTTTTGCAGACGGGTGGCTGCACAGTTCTGTGAAAACTTATTTTATTAAAATCAGTGAGTGTACAAGTTCTTAACACCTAATTGCCTTTCGGAACACATTTCCGAAAGTTAAAAGATTATATATATAGCAAATTTTGAGCAACAGTTTTGCAATTACAATTTAAGTGCAAAACAGTTTAGCATAATTTCGAGTTGGCATGTTGCATCTTTTAAAGTTGTATATCATTGTCAAGACAAATTAATAATTTGCCAAACCACTACTGCTTTGATAGAGCAGAACATGTTAACAGGTCAAGCTGTAACTATAACTAAGTTAGCAGACTGGGTAGCTGTAAAATATTATTTGTGCAAATAAAAGTAAAAACCGGGTGATGGCTACAGTCCTTTCTCCCTGAAGAACTAACATCATACGGCAGTTCAACGGCCACTCCTTTGAAACATAGAAATTGTGGCATTATTTTGTGGCATAAATTCGTAATAAGAACTGTCAGGAGGAAATATGTAAGAATGCAAGTCTTTAAATTGAAATGCCTCATTACGGCATAACCCCCATCCGCTTTTAACACTGCGAGCCAAAAATCTATGTGCTGTTAGGTCTTAATGTGTTGACAGTTAAATCCCTCAAGCTTTTCAAACTTTGCTCTGGTGTTTCGGATCTATCCATTACCCTGACACCTCATTTCTTTCTGCAAGTGACCTAGAAAGTGGAGGAAGTGGAGATGCATACAGAGCCGCTATGCTTTCAGGATCGTACCACCTGTGTGAAGTAGCTAACCTCTCCACCGCAGGGGCATCGTGTTTAGTGGCTGCCTTGGTTATTGATGAGAGTCAAATCCTATCTGAATCTCTGAGCCATGCCTCTCTTTGTAACTAGGACAAATGGTGGTGAAGCGAGAGTGCTCAAGAAACAATGGGGAAATATTCCTTAGATGGATTAAGTTGGAAAACGTATTGAGAAGATAAAAGGCTGCCAGGAAAGTGAATTAGAAAAAGAAGGCTATTAAAGACAGTAGCAATAAATGATTGTGGAGGTGCGCTATTTGTCTTGAAATACACACACTGATAAGTGCACTGGCGTGCGGGATCTTACCCTGATTATGTTTAATAAGCTGACAGTGTGTAAGGTCATAGAAACTGATTAAGTGGAGTTTGTAGAATCATTTGACATGCCTGGAACGTGACTTCTGCATGTAAACACCCTTGCTGGTGTTCTGACAGCTTATTCAATGTGTGCATGCATAAAACCCTGTGCACTAAACCTGCTCAGTTTAATGCAATCCTTTTTTGTTTGTTTGGTTGTCGTTTCTGCGTTGCTGAACAGTGCCACAGAGCCCAAACTAAATTAGCAGATAAAAGGGAAATTCAGTAATTGCTTTTATTACCAAACATTATATAATGATTACTGTGAGAGATCAGTAGCTCCGATACTTTAAAATTTGAATATAGTTAAATCAAAATGAAATGAATATCTAGAAATGAATTTAAATGTAAATAACCTAAATTATATAGCAGATTTTTGGCATTACTATTAATGAAAATGATTATAAACACTTACCTTTATAGAAAGTCACATTGGCAGCAGTCCCAATATCATTACCAATTACCCAGTAACCCTTAGGCCTCTGGGTGAAGTGATTATGAGGGTTTGACTCTTGTGCGGCAAAGGTCAAAGGTCGAGTCCACAGCTGTTGTTTGTAATGTCTCTGGCTGAACAGGTTAAACATCAGATTAACTAACAATCATCACACATGCTGTGTGCATCCTGAGGCCACTATTTCTTGTATAAAAACATAATAATAATAATAGAAGGGGTTTCTGTATGGAGAGTATTTGTACTGTGAGGTACAAGACACTGAAAGCATTACAAAACCTGTTTTTTAAACAAGTTTTGTTTATGCTGTACTTCGCAAACCTGGAATCTGTGTCAAGAGTTGTAGTAACTGATGCTTTTGAAGCACCATATATTGAAGGTTATCAACAGCAGAGTGTTTTTGTAACACTACTGGAATGCTTAATGTTGGCTCCATAGTCAAAATATTAAATGCTCTCTCATTTGTGAGTCACTTTGGATGAAAGCGTCTGCTAAATGACTAAATGTGAATGTAAACCAGGATTTATTTAAATAATTAAGCATTACTAAATAATTAGTCTCTTGATGTAACTTTTTGGCTTCGTCCCAGAGGAAAATGCTGCTCAGAAGTTGTTCTTTCACAGCTCAGGACACTGATCTCAACGAAAGCTCCTTCAGAGAAATTAAAACTCAAATTAGACAATTTGTGGCATAAAGTGAGTGTAGAACTAGTGTGTGAAAAGTTTCTGGAGAACTGGACGAGAAATTGAGTTCAAAAATGACATCTCCGATTTCTGAGCAAGTCTGAAGACAGTTTGAGACATTGTTGACATTTCTTCTGAACTCTAGAGGAGATGCATGACATGTAAGAACACTGTTGTGAGTTTCTCCAGAGATAAAGCTGAGGAACAGAGCATTTAAGCAGAAGACTCTAGCATGCCGACACTTTTATCTAAAGGGACAATATATTCGAGGTATACATTTTTAATCAGCATGTGTTTCCTTGGGAATTGAACCTGCAACCTTTGTGCTGCTACCGACTGAACCACAGGAATAACTATAATGCACAGTTACAATGTTTACTGCTGAAATCAGTATTATATATCAGGACATGGAAGAATGCATTATTATACATTTAATTTATTAATACGTTAAATATAATAAATCAAGCCCTAATTATAATGTCATAGTTTGACATCTCCAGATCTTCAGGTCTATTTTTAAACAAATACTGTGTACACCAAGACATCATTTTAAGGGTTTATCATATTAAAAAGCACCTATAGCTAATCTGTGCTGGAATGCTGTTTTCCTGATTACAAGCACAGCAGTGGAGTTGACAAAGTTAGCATCCTACAGTAGTACTTCTGTGAGATGTCGCAATCAGTCGTACGTTCTCAGTGCTGCTTCCCCTTTACGCACGTCAGTGATTATAAAATATTAATCATCTGCAGAAGAGAAATTTAAAATGTGATATAGACCAAATAAATCAGTGTGAGAACCTTAAGTGGGGGAGGTAAATTATATGGCCTCTGTAGGAAGCCATCTGGTGTGCTTCAAACCTAGGGTGCACAGTAATGTGAGATATATAACTGCAACGTACGTTAAATGTCAGTTACATAACCTTTCAAAAATACCCTGGGTGTTGTAGATTTTATATTGGTTAAAAAGTCAGCAAAACAGCTTGTTTGCCAAGAAGAGGTCTGCTAATTAGTCAACAGAGTGCTTTGCTATATATGTAATGGTATTTCAAATCTTTCAACAACGTAGATCGCAAGCGCGCAGTAGATCGCAAAGTTCTAATGCGCCCACATTATATAAGACATCGATTGACGCGGCCGAGGCATCTTTGTGGGCACAGAGCCAATAAAAGGAGGCACATGTGTGACATGTGTTTTCCAATATCAGCGAGATGAATCTGAGCACCTCAAGGGCATAACCATAACTTTCCTTCATAACAGACACATTCAGGGGATATGAGGGCACTATTACCTTGCCAGCTTGGATCTTTTCTCTGAGAAGTCAATATGATGGAATATAATTTCTTTTGCTGCGTCTGTGAACTGTCATGTGACTATAAGATTTGACAGTGCAAGATTGCATCAGAGAAAATACAACACTGTGCATTAAAAGCAAATATTAGACTGTGATTTATTACCAGGGAAAAATAACAAAACATTGTGTGCGAATCAAATGTTGAGGCAAGAAATCTGATTATTTCCTAAAATGTGACAGTGTTGTTTTATTATTTTTTTTAAATGTAAAATCAATCCAAACAACCCAGATAAATCCGTTTGCTTTTAACATTTTCATTTCCAATGCGAAAATATTTTGTGCAATAAAATTGGTAGAATACTGAAATCATAGCGTCTAATGGCAGCAAGACATTCCCATTGCAATGACATCCTGTCCAAATGTCTTCCTCTGGCTAGATGGTCGGCTGTATAGCCCTTCATTAAAAGTCTGACAACTTAATTATTGGAATTCGAATGAGATCCTTGAATTGTAGCTTGACATTTTAACTGCTTTGAAAGACTTTTTTCAACCATCATTGTACCAAAAACCTTTGAGCTTTTGGAAGGGTCATTATAAAGGATAAAAAGGATATGCAGTGTGGAAAATTCAGCTCACGTAAATGTACTTCCTTAGCCTTTCCTTTTTCTTAAAACCTTCTCTACATGGATATATGTGGTAACCTTGGGGCTGACACTGCAGATGACATCATAACATCAACCCATAAAACTAACAAAAATTAAATACTTTCAACACACAGCTTTACAAAGAGAAATCAGATATTCACCAAGATGCAATATTAAGCAGTAAATTCAAATAGGTTTTTTTTACACCGTGTATTTTGCAAATATTTAGTAGTTGTTTGTGTCAGTGTTGCTTTTTGGGCTCATGCTGTTGCTTGGTTGCGTTAATATTGTGCCTTATGCTTAATATTTGCTTTGCCATCAGTTTGTGATTATTTACTGAAATGCAACGTTCTGTAAATGTTTCATCTCAGTCAAAGTTAATATGTTAGCAACATTTGTTTGCTTGTCTAATACTATTGTGCTGTGCTCCACAAGGTCACTGTAATTTTGGACTGTACTATAACATTTCCCAGGCTTATATGATCAAAATAAGTTGCAAATGTCAATCATAATTGCATTGTAAATATTTGCACCAACCAGGCTGTTTTTTAGCAAGTTGTCACTCTGATCCAGAACTCTAATAAGGCACAGACTTAGAATGGATATTAGGAATGACTTGACTTGTCAACCACGGCCTCCCTCAACCAGTCTCCAATGGCCTCCAGGTACTTGCAGTCAAACATGACAAATGGTGTTGTTTGGCCGTGCGTCAGCAAGCCTAAGGCTAACTGACTTGTCACCTTGCCATCCCAAACTATTACTTTTAGGGACACTTGGTTTACCTACAAGCCTTACTCACCATTTTACCTTTCACACCAGGGAAGTTGAGTGACTTCAGTGTCAACAACATATTACCGGTATAACAGATGATTTTATGTACGTCTGACACCTGCGGTTGTAGTAACACAACATTCTGGAAGGCCTGGAACTTTTTGGTCCCTTCTTGCGCGTCAGGCAATTTGCTATTCTTCAGATAAGATCTGATTACTGTAGGAGATTAACACATCAATTTCCTTGAGTGTGGTAATCAAGAATAATATCTGTGATTTAACAACCTGTATAATTTGTGGCGGGTGTTTTTTGCTCCAAATTAATGTTAGTTTGCACCAAATGATGATTTGAATTATTGGACTACAACAACAGCATTAGGATAAATGCCTGCAAATCATCTGATTACATAAATATGCAGTTGGTGGTCACATAAAAAAATAATTTCGGGAAATGCATTTGTGTATGTGTGCCTGTGTGTTTGTGCGAAACGTTTTCTCTCATTTGGAATGAGGATGCCATTTTTCACCTTAAGGAAGTGTAATGGCCTTTAGCAAAACCTTTGTACTTTTTCATCTGTGAACAGGAATGTGGACATGTGCCATTCACATGATCCACGGCACACCTCTAACTGTAAAATAAAATGCACGATTTTGAAGTTTGAGCTTTTTCAGTCCAGCCAACTCAAACTTTTTGATGTTTGTTTTTTAAAGCCAAAGCCGTTTTCATTTAATCACAGACTTCAGATTGTCTATGTCTCTATTTTTCAGATTGGCTGTTGTCTATTTTTACTATTATCATGGTAGTGTGTTTATTCAGAAATCTATTTCAGCTTTACTTTTTCAGTTTATTTTGAAGGCAGATACTTTTATTTACATACAACAAATTCAGATTTGAAAAATCAGCAACATAATATCTCCACAACCTCTCTTCAAACAGACAGACGTGATTAGAAAGTAATACTGCGTTTACAGAACGGGCTATGATTACAGACAGGTGTTTCAGCCTCAGGTGAAAACAAATTCTTCTAGATTTTAAGAGAGATGGCTCGTCTGCCTTGCATAACAAAGAATGCAGGATGACTGTGTATGAGCTTGTAGTGTCATGTGACCTAACCAGTGACAGTAATTGCAGACTTTAGCTCTTGGCTGTTTTTCTTATGCTTCTTAAATGGACATCATACGTTTAAAAATACTTATTTTTTTTACAAATCTTCCAAATTGTCCAGTATTATTGAAAACATAACAGTTCTTCAGTAATGGGAAGTGAATTGTGCCATTAAATGTCCACTGTTGTCATTTGTCATTTTGTCATTTTGTTTTCCAAACAATGACTCCCAATTTAGTACATCAAGATTGTGGCTATTTTTAATCCCAATTTTGTCTGCCGTCAAAGTATGTTTATCCCTGTGCCCTTACTGTTTTTATAAAAGAAGCAACTGTCTTTTAAGAGTCTGAGACATGTAGCATTAGCTCTTTGGCTGTGGCTTGCTACGGTTAAAAAAATAGAACTCTTTGATTGGTGAATTGGACACATGCACTTTTGAAGGTTATGCGCCTCGCTTACTGAACTCAAAAATTATGTGGACCAGCTGTATCATCAGTCACTGTCATTTCATGTTACATTATATTAAAAAATAACTTCTCTAGCAGAGTTTTTAACTGCACAGGGCACAGATTTGATTTGAGAATATATTAAAAATATACAGGCGCCATCTTGCTTTCTTTTTGTGGGACATGGGAGTATTATGCATTAATAGAGAGGGACATCTTAGCAAAATAATCTTAGCATCCCAATAACTCAATTACTGTAATATTCTGAAGTTATTGAAAGTTGACATTGATTTGATGTATTTTACCTGGTACATGTTGGTGAGCTCACCAGAGATTTACACCTTTTCTATATAATATGCCAATTAAAACATGCTCATAATCAATGTAATCTATTCTGTAATACATTGGACTTTATAATAAATCAATCAACAGAAACTCTTTATAGCAATTAAACAAAAATACAGTAAAATAAACAAATCTAAAAGTAAACAAACTTGTTTGGGAAATCATATAAAATATTTATGGCAATGGTTTAACAAAAAAAACTTTACAGTAAATAATCAAAGCATTTGAAATGCTTTCCAAAAACCAATTGCTCATCCATGTCAATAGTAAAGCCAAATAATAGTAAATACAATTATGGAAACAAGGTTATGATTAGTAATTGAGGTAATATAAGTGAATGGAGCATCTGCAGACAGAACATTTGTGAGTGTTTTAGCCTGGAGTCTGTCTGTCTGTCTGACGGTTTGCTTCATTTGGTTCAGTTAAATCATGAGGAGAAACTCAATGATGTATAGACAAATCTTATTTTGTAGTGTTCTGACAGTTTTTTCTTACCATAAAGTATAGGCAGTGTGTCATTGTTGGAGCTGTGGTGTAGTAGTTAGCATATGTGCTTTAGATATATTAAGATGTGGTGCTGATATGCTGAAATGTGGGTTTTAATCTGGCTCCTGTCAGGTTTGCGTTACCTTTCACACTTTATGATTTCTTGTTTCTGCCCCGTACTGTCCTTTTAATAAAATGATGCCAACAGGTCCAGCACAGGAAATTTGTTATTATACTGTATAATACTGGCTGAACCCTACGGCTGGTGTTACTAATTACTGCTGTCATAGATACAATGAAAATATGCTATCAATTCAAAAAATTAAATGTTGCTTTACTTTCTATTACAGGTTAATGAAAGACGGCATTATCAAAATATCTCTCAGTGGTATATATCTCTCAAAATATGTGTGTACTCTAATATGATTACACTAATATGTAATATGATAAGTAAATGTGATGTCATTATCTCTGAAACTACTATGGAAAGATATTTTTATTAATCATTAAAAATCATCAAAAGGTTTATTTATGTAGGTGGGGAATAATTAAAGCACTAAAACAAAAGGCATGTCTGTGCTTTAGAAACTTTTACCAAGTCCTTTACTTAAAACATCATTGTAACCTCCAGTCACAAGTGTAAAGCCACAATTAGAAACTACCCGTAATTTGACACACAGCTCAGCTTTTATCTCTCTCGCTCTCTGAAATTCATGCTTCTTGTATGCTTTTTATAGACAGCCCATCATTTTTACCAACCAGTGTGGTCAGGTGAAGAAGACCAGAAATCATTTAGCCTGCTAGCTTCAGCTTTTTCTCACAGATATGGAGTCTGTGCAGAGCGGGTGTGTTTTAATATTGGCTGGGGGAAGCTGTGAGGGTAAATTGATTCAGGAAGTTCATGCATGAGACAGAGCAGCTTCCATTTCAGCCAGAGTCAGACTTAGATTTGTCTTAGAGTGGAGCAACATCTGCATTCCCCCACGGTATGGAAGACAAATTGATTTTATCTTTTCCAGTCTGTCAGTAGTGTGACAGAACACTATAAAACAAAATAAAATCCAGTGAATCCACAGAATGTCAAGGGCTGTGTTTCATTCCACTCCCCTATTACACGAATCAATATATCGTGAACACGAATTTGGCCACCAGCTAAGGGTCTAAATCTACTAAACACTGCAACATTGATGACTCAATTACCTGAGACGCATTCGCAAGATCGAAATTAAAACATAACTTCCTTTTACTTATGTGATTGTAGTTTATTTGGTATGGTCACTGTTGCTCACCTACTGGAAAAATGAATTTCCCTCATCTTTCTTATTGGGAAATCCATTATATAGCTAAAATCTACCATTATATAGCACTTGTGTATATACACAGTTTTGAACATGAAGCTTGTGAAACTTTATAATGTAGTATTTGATGTGCTGCGCTGTTGACTCGCTCCACCAGAGCTTTGAAATAACACAGGGGAGCTCGCCTGGAGCCACCAGTTTCTGTGTTATACACTAATGCTGTTGTTCTCTTAAACTGAAATATTTTACAACTGACTTTATTCTTGTATTTATTTATGCAGTTATTTGTTAATTCAATTTTTTAACTGCTTATTGTGTTTGTTATAAATGGTTTGTTTTTATCAACTTATAATTTTATACATTTTTATTGGCTGGTACTTGAATGGACTTCCCTCCTTTAAAGTGAATTGCAAAGATTGTTTATGAGTTTGTGTTTCATAAGTGAGAGTGTAGTTGACTGAGAATTGACTTTACAAGTTTAGTGTTAGTTCAATGTCAGTCTAAGATTTACTTCTCTTTGGCTTTGTCAGGTCTGGTAAGTATGTCACAGATGTTATAACAGTACAGTGCAGGTGCTTCTGCAGGGCCAAGGTTGTCATTTGTGATTTGGCCAAATAGGACAAGGCTATTCAACTCCAGTCCTTGAGGGCAACTCCACTGCATAGTTTAGCTCCAACCCTAATCAAACACATCAATTTTGAATTTTTAAGTAACCTTTCAAGTAAATTAAACCATAATTAGATGGCTCAGGTGTGTTTGATTCAGGTTGGAGCTAGACTCTGCAGGGTAGATACTCCCTTGGACTGGATTTGAACAGTTCTGATTTAGCCCTGTTGCCTCTCTGCACCAGTCACTTAGCTGTATATAACCTTTGTGCACCTAGAAACTCTGAGCTCATTTAACCATAAAAATGGAGTGATATAGTCGAGCACCCTCTCCACTCTCTCTCAGCCATGCCACACAAACATAAATAAATTACCATAAATCATTCACCTCTTTAATCACACTCTGATCTGCTGAAGGAATGTTCAGATCTTTAAAGCACTCCTAAATTAGGAGCATAAGTTTATTAAGAGCCTTGAAAATACCTTAAAAAATACATCCAGCAAAAACCCAGGGATTAACATCAAACTTATTGCTGCGTTTGCTTCTCTAACATGAAAATGGCAAAAGACTTTGTCAACCCTTCCACTTTTTCAATTTTTACATATAGTTCTCTCAAAGAACATTGTTTAATGTAATAAATCATATATCAAAAACATTATTCTTAAGTTGTTAGTTGAATGTTTTAAAAGTATTACAGAATTAAAATGTTTAAATAACGTTCTTATACCCAAGAAATAATATCAATACAAAGGCTGGATGTTTCTAAAACTTTTAAAGTAATGTTTTTGTTATTTAATGGAAATGTTAGGAAACGTTCTTACAACCTAAAACTGTTAGCTAGGAACACTGGTACAACATTAGCCTTGTCTCTCATTAGCCTGTGGAATTAGCTTTTGTTGATGTGCTGGACATTTTCATTCTCAGCTTTACCTCAGCTGTAGTGGAGTCAGAGCCCATGGGAGAACACAATCCGAACAGGCTGAGCCAGTGTCGAGAATGAGCAATGATGTAAACTCTCAGCCCGAAAAAAGAGCAATATCACACCGGAAAGCATGTGTTTCCTTGCCCCCAAGATAAACACAACTCATTATATCCCAGCATTGATAAATTGTGTACATGTTAAAATGTGTATTGCTGTGTTTTTTAACATTTGCATTCAGACACCATATTGTTTCTGTTTCTGAATGTGACACTTTCATTTTTTCTTAAATATGCGGTAATGTTGAAAACACAGGGGATGCCCTCATTAAAGATTTGTTATTATAAAAGATTTGGTTATATTAAGCAAAGGTGGGTAAAAGTGTAAAGGTAAAGAACTGGGGGGAGGTTATGAATATTTGCAGAGGAAAGTCAGCATTGGGATTTGGGTCACATAAGTAAACCTGACTTGAACACTTCAGGGTCTGTGTGTCTTAATAACAATTCAATTTATGGACGGTCTACTGTGTAAGCATTTCTGGAAACAAAATGACCTACAGGTCTAAACCTTTCATCTCCTGACAAAAAGCAAGATTTAGTATGTGGGTCACACAAATAAAGAAAGAGACGCTGCTTGCTTTTTCTCTCATTGTTACTTTAAAAAGACTGCAGTGATTTATTTTATCTCAGCTATTTTGTGATAAAACAATAATCAGGTTTACTTTGCATCAAATACAACAAAACAAATCAATTACATGTGATTTTTGTGTGTTCCATAGTACAGTAACTTACCGTCTACAGTCTACATTTCCCAATTAATCAAACGTACATTGACAAAATACCCAGTCCTTCTGGGTATGCTTGTTTATTTAATTGAGTAACTTTTACATATTTTTTGCTGAGTTTAAATGTCCCTAAATATTGTCCCTTTGTTCGAATTACTGATTTACACAAAGCAAAGTTTCATTTCAACAAAAGGACAAGGAGGTCATCCGCCAGGAAGGAAAACATTAGCAAAACTGTGATTTGTCTTTAATTGAGCATTTCATGAATTAGCAACATTATTGCTGAACATAGCACATTAAGCTTTCGTGTTGATTTGGGACTTTATAAGGTCCTGAGAGCTGAGCAGACGCATTGACAAGCCATTAATGGTCCATCAGGACTAGTAATTTTAGATGTGACAGAAAGAAATGCTTTTGATGGGTTCATGGAGGGTATTTCTTTTATGGATAGTTAGATAACAGGCTAGCTATTCTGTACTTTAAGTGTCTCACTTTTTATCCAGAGACTTCATGCAGGATTTCAAAAGAAAGGGAAAAAGAAGTTCTCGCGCTGAAAGAAAAGCTCTCATTAGGGAACTGCTTCCATGACACCCATGATGTTTGGTTATTTGGCCAACACTTACTAGAGGAACAGTCTCTCAGGAGCAAGCTGAGGTTAAGTTATTTATTATAGTTACTCAGTAGCTCTCCAGTTAATGCACCAGCTCCACGAATTGGTGGACTATTGGATCAGGCTGTATAGTTGTGCAATTGTATAATGTCTCTGTAAAATGCATTAAAAATAATAACAAAATGCCAATTTGCTGGCAAGGTCATTAAGTACAAATTAAATGACTCTAATGTTCTGATTTCTTTTTTTAAATAAGAGGGTTACATGATGTTTGTTGGTTTTTGGACATTTTCTTTTCCATCATGGTGGTGGTGAAGGGATGGTTTAGATGCTTTTTAACATTAAGCCACTGCAACGGACTGTGGACCATTTAACCTGAATATTTTAAACCTCAATCACATGTTATAACCATATTTTATTTCATTCATGTACAGCCAACAGAATGGCAGTTTTTAAGTGAAAATGTTCAGTATTGTAGGGCTTCATGAACATGAGGTGTGACATGCTTCATCGTCATGGTGTGTTGGCTCCTAGTTTGGCCCAAATTGGGCTGCGATGCAATCATCGTAGTATACTAATGTCAGTCTGGTATGACAGCACCATATGTATATTAGCAACAATTGGGCAGCATCCGTCACATTTATAGACAGTTACAGGAAGTACACGACCTGGCAGAGAAGATGGGCTCAGTTCTTAACAGCCAGTACAAACAAGCAGCTTCCATTTGGATATAAAATTTGGATGATCTCACAACATTTATTACATCTTTTGATTTTATTTTGTGGGTTACACACATACAGTACAGTATATAGTCACAGCCACAGGGTTTGCAGAAAGCCCACTGCACATTTTATTAAAAAGAGGTTGGTGATGTATACACGCCTATAGAAAATGCTGTAAAAATAGTGTAAATGTATAGAAAACAGTTACAGAAAAGTTTATCTTTAGCATATGCTTACATATATTTTAGATTATAATGTGCATTACTGAGTAAAGAATGGTGTATATAACTACAGTAAGGTATGAATTAATTAATAAAGAAAGCTACTGTACTCAATCTGAGAGCAACATGTCTGGGCAGCTTTCAAAGCAGCTTTTTTTTGTCAAACAGAAGCTTAACATGAAGTCACAGCATTAGGATCTCATACAAAATTACGGTTTTATGTTAAAAAGGTCATATCATAATATAATATCATAGATCTTATGAAATGAAAGAGCTCATTACACTATGAAAACATACTGTAACCTTCAGAATTTACTGCTTTATTTAAAAAGACCATATATCAAAACCAAGCTTCAAAAGTTTATTTCAAAATCCTTGGATTTCCCACATCAAAAATCAGACCGCCCACATTTACACGGCAATGAGCTGTGACGCAAAATCAGCAGACAAGTCAAAATTTTCCATTTCACATTTCAAGTCACGTTTTAAGTAACAACATCTACCAGCAGGGGCAAATTTGACCATCCAAACTTTTGCTACTTCTGCTCTCACATTGAAAGAGAACATTCACATGGAATTTTTAAAAATACAGCAGCACCAAATATTATTAATTCTAAGTGTCAGATAGACAATGGAACATGGTCAAAACTATGAGAGTAAATTATGGCATCTCCATTGTAATTCATACCTTTCACACCAGCGTTCAGCTTGTAGCCAGTCTGAAGATCAAGGGTTATCAGAACATTATCTTGTCTGAACAAATGGATGGGAACTTGACAGTTGTCGATACTGCCAAGCTTTCAACAATTCCAAGCTCAGAAACCTAGGTGTTAAAGAGCCACCCTCCCCCACCTCCCAATGTTCATAGCACCCAACAAACCTGAGTTTCCAGATGATGCACCTACTTCTGTGGGAAATCCAAACAATCCTCTTGTGCAATCAACTTGTCAAAGCAACACTGTTAAGGAAAGAAAGAGGTGAGGTTTATTTTGGAACCGTGACAGCATAATAATTGACAATAGCCAGTCTAATATAATACCCTGTAATTTTTTGTTTGAGTACTTAATCCCAAAACATGTTTTCTTTTTATAAACCTGTGCATGGTACCCTTTGATATGTCATAGACGCCAATCATCCTGTATGTATATACCTTGTCTTTACAATTGCTGTTTGGTACAAATTGTCGGTATTTCAATAGACTGCTACTTCCCTGATTCAAGTTGTACAAGTTTTAAGTATTTTGAGACAGGTTTGGACAGAGCCCGCAGAGCAAAAACATAGTTATTGACACTGTCATTAGGCACACAAAATTTGGTGGTTAGGTATGGCTGGAAAACTGTTGGGTTTCTTTGGCCTGTGCACATAAATTAGGGGCGTTGTTTTCAACACCTACATCATTATCCAGGATATGATTTGTCATTTGAAAAGGCTTCAGAAATCACACACCTACTTTTACAAATGCATTGCACAGTGGACACAAGTGTGCAGGGGGACTTTTATACATCCAAGTTCATTCAATAGGCTAATGTATTTGGTATATTGTATCAATGACAGAGAAATAACAGTATATGATCCCTGGTTGAGGTTTCCTGTAAACATGAATTGTGCATCCCCATATGCTGCAGATTTGCTTTGCAACAGAGAAAGTTCCAGACAATGAAACAGGCTTTTGTTTTGGATGTGGCTTATTTTGCTTCCAAAATTGAAGATAGTTTAAGATGTCTGTTATAATGTGACCTGAGAAGAGATGGAACCCAAGCTTTTGTATATTCTGTTACCTTTTTTTAGAGCACAATTTATTAAAGATATCTTTGTTTATCTCATGAGAATGTTCTAAAGATGTTTTTCCTTTTCAGCAATCTGGGGACCTTTGATAAAGTATCATAAAAGTAGTCTAATGTATATTATGTGCTATATTCCATGTCTTTTGAAGTCATGCAATGTGTGAGGGAAGTTATGACAATTACAATTGTAATTAACTGTAATTCTTGGCTTCTGTCCTGTCAAATCTGGTATGTTTATGATATATATGTGAATCTTATGTTGCAAGGCTTTTGAAGATTAATTCCAAGTTTCAAATTACATGGAGATAAGCATATGATGACAGAATGTTTAAATATGTGTAAACAAGGGCTTTTCATTACAAGCAAAAGGAACAGCAGAGAGAAAAAGGAGTTAGTAAATAATCTCCTTGCCAACCAAAACACATTGAAGATGTATTTTGATTAAATAAGGAAACAAACCACCCACAACCACCTACTTGTTAGTTGAAGTTCCTGTAGCCCAACAGGTAGAGCATAAAACAAACAACACCAAGACCATGTGTTTGATAGACAGGAAACACACAAAATATACAACTTGAATGCACTGTAAGTACCCTTGCATACAAGTAGCTGCTAAGCAAATTAATGTAAATTTAACAGTAGTATAATATTGTGTCTTGGTCTTATAGGTACTGGGTTTCGGAATAAATATTGACTTAGTATGACTAATAAAATATATAACTATTAAGATTAAGCTGACATTTGCATTTTATGCAAGTCATGCGGTCTGACTAATTAAACAGAGACACACAAATAATGGTGTGGTTAAAGGTGTGGGTTGTCACTAATAGGTTGTCTCCTACATCAGTAACAGATCTCGCTCTTGAAACATTACTGGAATGCAGAACCAGAGACTATATCCTGCAGACAACAATCACCTGACTCTGACCACAAAACGTGTGAACAAATGGTGTATGTAACAACCGCCTTATTTTTTGGTGCAGAGAAAGTGGTTTAGGAATATTTTCTATAACATTATACAAGCTGGAATCTGAATAGATGGGAAATGAAGCAAGACTTTAAACAGCACTGGGACACTGTTTTATATCACTGTTGAAACTACACTATGACAAAGTTGTAGCATAATCAAAATAGATTATGGGCGTACATGAGCGTGACTGTGATTGCCCACGGCCTTATGCCTACAGCAGTCACAGTAAGAGAGACTCTTGTTTCATTATATACACTATGTACTATTTCAAAACTCAAATGAGGGCATGAATACAGTTTGTGCTGTTCTAAATGCATTTGTTTGCTACACCTAGCTAAATACTCTTGCATTTTGCTACCTACTTTTATATTTCACAAACAAATAATATAATTATTATAAAATATAATGCATGTTGTACAATTACTGTTAGCTATATAAAAATCTTTTACTCTAATTGATGAAGTAACAGACACACAGACTTTGTCTGATGAGTTAGGTAACTGTTTATACAGATATTATGGCTGCCCTCAGCAATAGTGACTGGAAAACAAAATGCTTTTGACGTTTTTATTTATTTATTTTTCATTTTTGACAGCCCAAGTCCTGTCTGTCCATTTGCTGCTGTATGTTACTCTTTTATTGTACAGGGACTGAGGGATTAGAAAACATTTTCAAAATAGTTTCTGCAGCAAATGCTACATATTTGTACTTATTTGTATTTTCTACTTTTTGTACCTTGTTTTCCTGCAAAACCCTCTGATGTATTATTAAATTACAAAAAAACAAGAATATAACCATTCGCATCTGACCATTGTAATAGACACCATGTAGGTATTAGAAGCAGGCTTGTTTTAATGTGTTTTTCTGGGGAAACCTTACATACATGTTGATGCATTGTTTAAAAATCTAAAAAGTTGGTGAGTCAGATCAGAGATTCATGAAACAAAACATCATCCTTCTATGATTATAATCCTAATTATCCTAATCAACTAATGTGTGTTTGCCAACAGACTTCAGGGAATTCCCTGATTGTGTGCAATAACCGGATGCATCCTTACCACTAATACTTAGCAGAAGATACAGATCAAAAATTAAAACTGTAATACCAATAAAATGTGCCAATAGTAACATGTATCTCTTGATGGCTCTAGATGTGATAGATTTTGTAGAAAACTTGGTCATTAAGTGGTGTTACAGTATTTTAAACAGTATAAATATTTAATAACTCAAAGTGAGAGGTTTTGTAGTGGTCTGGCATACTAACAAGTTGTTTTGAGAACTTTTGGCAGTTACCTTAAGATTGCACATACCACATTATTAATATTGCATAAGCCTTGACGTGACAAGACAGCCACAGCCCATATTTTTTAATTTAGTGTTTTTTGTCAAACAATGACAACAATGGCAACAATGCCATGCCTACATGATAAATCATGTTCAGTAAAACTGACAATGAGTGACACGTTATTTTAAAACATGAAGATGCTACTCTATTTGTTAAATGTTCTTGGTTTATTGTTTTTAATGTTCTTAAAATCTTAATTTAATGTTTTTATTAATTATAATTAATATTATAGAGTATAGTACTAGTAAAACTCACATAAAAAGACAACAAAAATGACAAAAAAGTTTTAAAAAAACTATAAATGGTATCTATAAATAGCATAGTAGAATAACTCAAGATAAAGGCAGTCAATCAGGATACCAATTCCAAAACTATGAAGACAATAAAATGTTTTAAAATGACAATAAAAACTTATCAAATTATTGTGCTTTAATAGTTCAAAGCACAATGGTAAAATCACTCTAACGAACATGCTTTGTTATGTGTTGAAATTATACCAATACATATTTTTTAACATGAGAGCACTATTGGTTTCTGTTCCTTAGCAATCCACAAACTGTGTGTGTGTGTCTTTGTAGGAGTGGCTAGTTGATGATGTCACGACACACCCCAAAACCTCACTATAAAACATATGACAAAAGGTGAGTCACATGTTCTTGCAGAAAGTTCGAGACCAAATTAAAAGGAACAAAATTTCACGATCATCTCCAGTACTCGTCTGTAAAAACCTGAAAATGAGCAAAAACACCAATATTCGAATTAGTCTTCCAGCAGTTTGCTTTGTGTGGCAGATTGCTATGATCATCTTATTTGGTGTCTTTATCCGTTATAATGAGGAGTCTGACAGTCATTGGATTGAACATAAAAGAACTAAAAACATTTCCAGTCATATAGAGAATGATTTTTACTATAGATACCCAAGTAAGTATCATCACCATACTTGTGCCTTAATTTATTGCTATCAATTGTGATGGTCTTTCATGCTTTTCTCTTTAATGTTTTAATAATATAAAATTTCGAACACTTATAGTGCCTATGTTTTTTGTTGCTGTTGGTTTACACCAGGTTTTCAGGATGTGCATGTAATGATCTTTGTTGGTTTTGGATTTCTCATGACCTTTCTGAAACGCTATAGTTTTGGTGGAGTTGGCTTTAATTTTCTCATCGCAGCCTTTGGCATTCAGTGGGCTTTGCTGATGCAGGGCTGGTTTCATCACCTTGATAAAGAAGACTGGAATATCAAAATTGGGATTGAGAAGTAATTGACCTTTGCAGATCTACTTGTTTGTGTAGCATGTTTAATCATAAGAATTACTGTACAACTGATATAACACATACAGATGCATAATAAACAGAATATGATGATGGATTGTTCTAAACTTATAACTTGTGATATGACTCATTCTTTTAAATCAGCCTCATCAATGCAGACTTCTGTGTGGCTGGCTGTCTTATTGCATATGGTGCTTGTCTTGGAAAGGTCAGTCCAGTGCAGCTGATGGTTCTTACACTGTTTGGAGTCACCTTGTTCGCAGTCGAAGAGTATATAATTCTCGAAGTCCTTCATGTAAGTTTGAATCCTCATTTTTATTCTCATTAAGCTAAATGAATACAGGGATCAATCATTTCTGATGATTTCATACACGGATAGGTGAAAGACGCTGGTGGTTCCATGGTCATCCACACTTTTGGAGCATATTATGGTTTGGCCATATCTTGGGTTCTTTATCGGCCAAGTTTATCTCAAAGCAAACATCTACAAGGGTCGCTATACCACTCTGATGTGTTTGCAATGATTGGTGAGTAGCAAGTCAACTTCCCGTTCAATTTTCCTGTGGTATATTATGCAGTTTGGCTGGTTGTGGAATTTTGGGAACTATTCCTAGTTTTCCTTTTTCTTCATTCCACAGGCACGCTATTCCTTTGGATGTTTTGGCCCAGTTTTAATTCCGCCATTGCAGATCATGGAGATGGTCAACACAGAGCGGTTATAAACACGTATCTTGCACTGGCTGCATCTGTTCTAACTACCTTTGCCGTCTCAAGTGTTTTACAGAAACACGGAAAACTTGACATGGTAAGAATCTACCGGCTTTGTCTATGAAATCTGACTTAAAGGGACAGTTCACCCAAAAATGAAAAATTTGTCAACGTTTACTGACCAGTTGTGATAAACCTGTGTCTTTATTTTGTGGAACACAAAAGATAATGTTATGTGTAACATTAGGGTCTCTGATTGATACAGACTTCATTCACTTTTATTGTGGAAAAAAACAGCTGTGTCAACAGCCTTTACAATTTTCCCCTTGTGTTCCATACAAGAAAGATGCAAAGTCACAATCACAACATGATGGTGACTAAATTACCAATTTTCTATTTTTGGATGAACTTTTCCTTAAATCTTACATCAATGCATTTAGAATTCTTTTATGGTGTTATACACAGGTGCATATTCAAAACGCTACCTTGGCTGGTGGTGTAGCAATGGGGACGGCCGCAGAGTTTATGATTACACCATACGGCTCTCTGATAGTGGGATTCTGTACCGGCATCATTTCCACACTTGGATATCGGTTTCTGACTGTGAGTTTAGTCATGCTTACAATACTGAGACATGCCTATGCCAGATACACTGATATTAATTAGTATCCTATAGAATAATTTCTAAAGAAGGTAACTGGTAGAGGTATATTAAGAGGTAGAATTGAGGTAACGGATGTATTTTTATTTTATATGTACAATATTGCTTTGTAAAGTGTTTCTGTGTGTAATATGTAAACATTTGTAGAAAGCATTAATTAAAAAACTTTTTAGAGAATATTAAAGACAATACACGCATTGGGTTTTGTTACCATAATAATTTTATTTTCAATCCCTTTCAGCCTTTTATGGAAAAAACTCTTAAGATACAGGACACGTGTGGTATACATAACCTACATGCAATGCCTGGAGTTTTAGGAGGTGTGGTTGGGGCAATTACAGCAGCTGCTGCCAGTGAATCAGTTTATGGGCATGAGGGGTATGTGTGTTGATACAGTAATCATAAAGTAAAACTCCAACATATAAACAGGCCTTCAGTGCATGACATCTGATTCATTTAAGTGTCTTCAAACAGAATCAGTAAAACAGCTCATTTTCTTATCCATATTGAAGTGTGTATTTTGCTTTTAACACACATTTTATGGTATGATTTAATGCTAATTAGCTATATTCATTCCGGTGCATTTTGTAATCAAAACAGTTTTATTAAAACAGAACTGTTAACAGAAAAGAAGTCACAGCAATTAACAAAGAGCATAATCTAAAATTTAAATATGAGTGGTTACAGTTTGTATTGTTAAAAAAAGAAAAAGAAACCGAAAGCAAAACGTTTTGAGTAATGAGTTATGTCCTAATAATGTGCATTCTGTTAAGGTTGATTAACACTTTCGACTTCAAAGATGCCACTGCTAACAGGCCAGTCAACATTCAGGGGGGTTACCAGGCAGCTGGTTTATGTGTAGCTATAGCGTTTGGTCTTGTGGGTGGCGCTTTGGTTGGTAAGTACAGAAACAAGTGGTTTGTATGTTAATGTCATTTCACATTTGATTATTTGTATAATACATTTTCTAGGGGGGATTCTGAAGCTGCCAATTTGGGGAGACCCAGCAGATGCCAACTGCTTTGATGATGATATTTACTGGGAGGTAAGCAAATGCCAGACATTTATTTTTAAATCTAGACACCTAACCATAAACAGTTTATCTAGTCTATCCTAAGTTTAAAACAGTGTTCTAAATTTACTTCAAATTGAATAATTTATGAAGTTGATTTTTCTTAAATAAAGAAACAAGAAAAGAAATACAATTTTTGTGGTTAATTTTAGCTTCCTGATGATGAAATTGACAATAACCCCGCCCCCATTCACCCGAACGTAAACCATGTGACAAATATTCCAGCAGAATTGTGAGTATTCACACTGTCAAATTTTATATCAACAAGTCTGTTCATGCACCGTTCCTTGCAATAAAAACATCCTTATGAAAGTTATTCTTGGGCTGCCATGGGAACATCCAGTTATTTTAAGACATGATCAGAGTGACAAAATAAAAAAGTCAAGTACCTTTTGTATGGTATAATAACAATTGTATACTGATGAGTCAAAATCACAATGAGTATTCTTATCCCAGTTCAGACAGCAATGCAATTAAATGGAGAGCAAATGGAGACTTTGCGAGAAATCTCTGTTTCTCCAAAGTCACCAAATGCAATCAGAAGTCATAGATTTCAATATAAACATTTCTCATCAACTTGCTTCAAGAACTAAAGATCTGGGCTATGCTTTCTGTTGATAAACAGCTCACTTGTATCTATTTTTATTTCACTTAAGGGAAGTTGGTACTTGAAGTAAATCTACAAAAGTCAAAACCTTTGAGCAATAAAATGTGGTTAATTACTGTTCAAACCAATTGACTGATGGATATCAATTTAAAGTTTGATAAATTTTAGCGGTTGTCAAAATTGCTGTTAAATTATTATATATACAATGTTTTTGAATTTTTTAAATCTCTTATGTACACAGATATGAACGAAGCAATCTGTAGAAAAACACTCAACAAAAAACCTCAGCTCTGATGGAATCATGAAGGATCTACTAATTTCAACAAGTGCTGCAGGTTATACAATGTCATATTCCCAAACCATCTTTTCAATAGCACCTGAAAAACCTGTTTTTCCAGGGTTGCTTCCACAAAGACAAACTTAAAGGAAGTCTTGATGTTTTTTTTAATTCTTTACATTCCAACATGATCTCAGACTTCATCAAAACCAAGACATCTGGTTAGTCTAACGTATCAGCGTTTGTAATATCATTGATCTTTATAGTGCAATCAGTTGTACCTGTATGACTTTAATAGCCTTTTATCAAAAATTCTTTTAAAATAAAACTATAGAATTTATCTTCTCATTGAAATAGACAGATTCAGCCCCAAATTAGTCTCTTGATGCTGTAAGATGTTTTGCTTGAATAAATTCAGTCATAAAGTCCATTAATGGCTATTTAAATTAGATCATCTTATTGTACTGTGGAAATTTAGATTTCAACCATTTAGCAAAGCTCAGCTATTGTCTGCTATAACTTCTTGGAAAATGATGTGATGTAGTTCTATTTAAATTGTTAAATTGTTAAATGATGCAACTGAATAACAGACATAAATGTGCTGCATTACAAGTTTTCATCCATATGTATGGACAACAGCCTCTTAGCCACACTCCTTGACATCCTAGCAGCCTTAAATTTTGTATATATTTCTCTAACATATTAGTTGCTTAATCTTATATATACCTTCAGTATTTACAATTTACTTAAAGTATATATTTTCCTCTTTTTGTCGTAATATCCACTAATGTGAGTCAGCACATATTTGTTATGCGCATAGACGCGTGTTACTATTTATCAATTTGACACGTATCTACATTGTTTAATGCTTGCTTATTGGCGCCTGAGATGCCTATGGATCTAATAATTATCATATATAGTTTATCATATATTGTATTTGAACGTGACATTCTTTTTGAAGTCTATCATGTGTATTTTATTTATTGCATTTGTTACAGGTCTTAGTTTTCTTTGAAACAGCAGTTTTTGAAAATATAGCCATTCATTACAGCGCTGTGTATCCATTATATGATCAAAATTGTATATCACAAACCTTTTTGATAGCCTGATAATAAATATTGAAGACCGCTGTGATTTATTTATTATATAAACACCCAGACATCTATATCAGTTACTGGTCACATACAATCAAACTACTGCATATTTTATATTGGATTTGAATGATTTCACTCTTCACATTCATGATTCAACAGTAGAGGAAACAGTACAAAATGGCTTTCTAGCTTTTATTTATGTTTCAATAGAAGAACTTATTCCATTAGTTTAGTATTACATGCTTGTCCTCTGCATTGTGTTAACCTATTAGCTCAGATGCCAGTGGACACACTGTGGAGTAGTTTCAGCCGCAGTGGAAAGGTCAGCAGAATAACTGAAGTCATCATAGCCCCTCAAGCACTGATGGTCTTAGATTGATTCTGGTGCCACTGTACCAGCCACTTAAGGTTTAACTAAGCTTTAAGTCACATAAGAAGGACAACATTGTGTATTGTGTCTTATTGCTACAGTTATGATGCATTTGTGTTATCTGCATGAGTATTTGTCTGCTATGTATTAGGAGATCAATGAGTAACGGGTAAACTGTGTTTTCTGAGTAATGAGTAAACAAGGTAAGGCAGGTGATTTCTACTCAATCACAGAAAGTAAAGCTAAGTGTCATCTCCAGTAAGGTCAACAGACAGCTCGGAATGTAGAGAATTTCAATAAAATTAATTGCCTGCGAGT
>JAZGTJ010005651.1:0-26368 GCA_036877575.1 Botia almorhae
GTTTTTATCCATCACAGACTGTTATTTGGAATTTAGTTAATCATGCGTCCACTCCACATCCAGGGTCACGACATGATAAAACATGTTAGAACAGGTTTGGGGTTTGTTTATGTTATGCTTATGTTCATTTTATGTTCATTTCGGTTCAGAGCCTCACCTTTAGGATGTTGATCTTGTTGTGGAACTTGATGTGGAACTTGATGTGGAACTTATAGGTTTAACAAATAGGTTTGCTAAAGGAAAGCTGGTTTTGGGGCACAAATGCTGTGCTTTACTGGTTCTTCATCTACACCAGCATACCCATATGAAGGGGTTTGAGTGCTTTGGGTTTGTTCGTTGCTTATGTTCATTTTATCTTCACTTGGACGTAACTTAAAACTGATTGTATCAATGAAGGTTTTTATCCATCACAGACTATCATTTGGTATTTATGCATTCAACACACATCCATGGTACAAATATATTAGGACAGGCCCCAGCGAGGATTGAACTCACGACCCCTGGTTTACAAGACCAGTGCTCTAACCACTGAGCTATGGAGCCTCACCTTATGAGTATTACCCATGTAAGTAACATAAAGGGTTGTTAGCACAACCCACCAGACATTATTCTTAAAAAACTCGTCATTCCTTGGGTTTGATGCTTCAATCCAATAATCCAATCTGAACAGTCTCCGACCTCCACATTGCAGCAGTGTGTTTCTGAGTTAAAGCCCTCTGAACCCAGAGCACATGAAAAAAAATGAAATCTCTCTGGATTGTTAGGAAATGGTTATGTCATGTCTTCTTCATACACATTTGTAAAATACCTTTACACCAAATAAGTTGCTGCCTGCTTTATATTCATAAATACAAAATAGCCACATTGACTTTATCTTTGACTTTTAGAGAAAATTAGTATGTGGCTGATTATTTCAGTCACTACAAATTAAAATAATAATATTTTAATTATTGTAAAATATTATTTGAAAAGTTGCTAAACATGTAAGTTGCTAATTTCACCATCTCACCATGTTTAAACCACATGGGGCACGGTAGGTTTTGGGGCGACTATGAATATTTATATTCAAATGAATGAAAAACAGTAACATTAATACTAAAGTTAAGTTGAAGTTATGTAGGCCAACTAAACAACCAACACGGAATGCTACAAAATCATCATAACTTTAACTTTATTATGCCACCTAACATACATACCAGTTAGCTGTTTTAAAGACTCTCAAAACATGCACAACAAAAATACTTATTGGCTCCTTTCGCTGGAGTGTATTCTCACCACACCTCAAATCACACAACACAATCTACAAACTATTGTGCATTAATTAACAGTAACAATACATGCTTAACTTCTTAAGATGCTAAAGCGTAACTATCATTCTGTAAATTGCTTCAGAGTGATCCAGAGCCTAATATTTTCTGTTGTGTTTAAACATTCATTTAAACAGTATCACATTAAAGCATAACTGCCATTGATTATGATTTTAACCAACATGACTGTAAGAAACACATCAAGTGTGAATGCTTAGGTTTGTATAATGGAACATTTCTAAATGACCAACAATGGAGTTAATATACAAATAGGTAAGTGGAACTGTCCTGTTCACACATTTACATTATTGTATTGTATTGGTCATAGTTTGTAGACGACAAATGTGTGATTTGTTGTAAGAATTTCCCACTAACAAGTGTTCATGATTAAAGATTATAGGATGTTGTCAGCTATTTATCTTTACACATTTCTAAATAAGTCTTTATATAATTTCTGTATAATGCTAAAGTATAATGCTGTTTCGTTGTAGCTAATGATCGATTTTTATTTACACCTCAAAAAAATCAGCTGCCACTGATCCCTAACTCCTCCCCTAAACCTAAGTCCCCAGTGGATTATATGAAAACACGTAAAGCAGTTGAAAATGTCATAGTGGTTGGAAACGCCCACTAATTGGGGAATGCTCAGTAGTATTGTGCAGCCATGTATACTTGCATGATTTTGCATGAACTTGCTTGCATGAACTACAAATTCATGTTATTTAAATGTCACTGTCACAGCAATGTGTGCTGATTTAACACGCTTCAGACATTGAAATTTCAAAGTGATGATTTGGATGAAAACTCAGCATTGTGTCAATGTCACCTTGCTATCTGGGTTATTACACATCTAAATCTAAAATATCTTAATTCTGGATTTACATTTAGTTTGTTGAGTAAAATCAGTCAAATACTAAGTATAGTGTTGCTATTGGTTGAACCCCTATATGTATACAATCCTAACTGTTATAAAGTTGAATCAACAAACACTACATGTGTTTGTGCGCCCGAGCTTCGTTTTATCCGGTAATATCTTTAGAGAGATGTTTGCATCATGACTAATAAAGAATGGAAACACTTGCTCTGTGAAGGTGGTTGTCAAACTACACAGACATTTGGTAGTTAGAGGATCAAGGAATGATACTTCTCCTTTGTTCCAGTCCAGCTTCACTCTTACCTTCGAAAGCTTTTTCTCAAGTGTAAGAGGAGTTTTGAGCACCTCTGGGGATTGTGAGAAATAGCTATCATCTTTGTGCCACACACACCATAGGTTATTTTCCAAAAATCCTTTCTTCCTTGGGTTTGATTCTGTGATTATTCCAAGAATCCAATATGAATTGTCCCCAACCATTACATCCCAGCAGTGTTTTCCTGAGTTAAAGCCCTCTGAACCCAGGACACAGGCATAATCTTCAAATCTCTCTGGATTATTAGGAAATGGTTGCCTTCTGCTACTGTACAGCAGACTTGTCAGATCTTCAGACAGGATGAGATTTGGATGTGCAGTGTTGGGGTTCATAATCACGGGAGCTTATAAAAGAACAAACACAAACATTTTTTTACGTTAATTTAATTTGCAGCTAAAGGAAATTGTTAAGCAGATATTTAAATAAAATCGAATACATGTATAACAGATACTAAACAAAGGGACCATATTAATAAAGCTGCTTGGACAAGTGTGTCAAAATTCTAAGAATGCTGTAATTTTACTCATATTTCTAAACTTAAGTATGATTCATAAATGATATGAATCATACTTAAGCCCCTAAATGATACAAAAGAGCAGGAGAAGTGCCCTAACCTAGAAGTAACAAGATGGCAATGCACTTCACAACAAAGAAAGAGTGTGTTGGAATTATATGATCACAGGGAGTTATAATACAGTTGCAGTTCTTCAGTTGCAGTCTGGGCTATTTTGGCCACTATAGGTTTTGTCTTAAATACAGAAAAATATTCATTCGTAACACTACAACTGTCACAGAAAACCTTCAGTAAACAAAAGTAAAATATTTTTGACGTATCCCACATGTACACTTTGTAACATCTTAGGCCTTTAAAAACTCACTGTGTTGGACATGTTGTTGCATCTTTTCCCAGACTTTGAATGTCAGGTTGCCCAGGTGATCTGCCACATTAATCAATGCTCCAGAAACCATCTCTGAGGGAGGAGCTGAGATCCGTGCTCTAGAATAACATTCAAAAATTAATACTGCAGTAGGTTGATTGATTGTTAGAATAATGGAATTGATGTTTTATCAGGGTTCTAGATAACATTTATCAGTCGGTACTGCAGTGGATTTGAGTCCATAACTACAGATGTGGGTGGTAGGAAGCAACTCACCTTTCCATTGCGGCCTTAATATTCTGGAAAATATTTAGAGCATAAAACAATGTATTATTAAAAATACTTAAACCACTGATGTCAAGTAGAGTCTCTCTAGAGAGAATGTGTTTGGTTGAGTATGCAGTAAAATAGGAAAACCATCAGCACTCACATTTAAAAAAGAGATGTCATTGGCTCTCATGATTTCCTCTGTGTCTTTAATTGTGACTGATAGAGCTGAAATCTGTCTGTTTATCTTCTCAAGCTCCTCCTTCACCATCTGACTCTTCTGATCTTTCTCTTTCTTCAGTGCAGTGATTGTAGCTTCTTCCCTATCTAGGAGAAACTGGTGAAGTTTCTTAAACTCTTCTTTAATCTGCTTCTCTGTGTGCTCAGCCTGAGTCTGAATATAAACAAACGATAAAACTGAATTCAGTAAAATCACCAGTGCAGTTCCATATATGACATGATCAGCAGTGTTGAGAATTTGGTCACTGACTCTAAATATTTACCTTGATGTGTTTGGCTGTATTATTATATTCTTCTATCATTCTTTCTTCATGTTTAAGTTTCCCTTGTAAGGACTTCAGTGCAGTACTGAGTTCCTCCTAGAATTAAGACGAATTATAGAATTAAACACTGTGCTTTGTGTAAACATGTTTGAAACAAGGTAATGCCTAGCACATGTAATGTAAGAAACTTGTCTTACCTTGTATGATGAGACAATTTCATCGATGGGACGAAATGTGTGACTGACATGGTTTTGTGAATGTAAACACACTAAACACACAGGTTCTTTATCCTCCAGGCAGAAAAGTTTAAATTTCTCATTGTGTAAACTGCAGGACATCTCAGACCCTGATGAAGTTTGATTTCTCTTCTGTGAAAATGACTCACAAAGGTTTTTTAACATAAGATTACAAGGAGGATCCCCTTTTGATGATCTTCTTCTGCAGATGGGACACTCCTGAGTATTCCTCACTTTCCAGAACTGTTAAAGACATTCTTTACAAACATTGTGACTACATGACAAAAAAACAGGAACCTTGAAGATCTCACAGCACACGGGGCAAGTAAGGTCTTCCTCAGATAATGAATCCATTTTATTCCAATCCTATTCTCACTTTAGCAATAGCTTAACTTAGCTTTTACTTTCACTTTCTGATCTTTGGTTTTATAAGCAAACATCTGCTATGCAGCCATCTGCTATAAGCATTCAGAAATGCAGATCTCAAAAATCCCTTTGAAGAGTTTTCCTGGGTTCTCCAAATCACGTACCCCTTTTTTGCTGTGGTCCAGAAACAGAGACGCAAATCAGTGTGACAAAGCAAAATAATAGGAGTTACTTCCTGGTAGGTTTTGTAAGAGGGTGGAGTTTCTGACGGTACTTGCTCTTTGGCTATATCTGCCAGTTAGAATGAATCGTTTTATTGTTATATCTCTTTACTGAACACTTTTTTATTTGTGCATTTAGGCGTCATCTTAAATTATTTAAATGCTAAACGTAAAAGTAAAAGGCTACTTTGAAACAATAAAAAGTGCTATAAAATGCTGACTGAATTAATGATCCACAGCATATACACATATAATTTTAAGTAATTTAACTTTTGTTGTTTCTTAGATGCTTATCAAGAATCTCCTGAACGTGTTCTACACTTAAGAAGAGCCTTTTCAATTTTTGAATCCAAATTCTGTTATTAAATATGTCAAAACAAGGAACTTTGAAAGGAGTCCTTCTAAACATACTGGCAAGTTGTTTTGTGCACAAAATTGAAATCAGTTCTTAAATTTAAAAATGAGATTTAGATTTCATCCTTTTCCGTTATGTATTTCTTGTGTCTAAGAAAGCTGAAATCTGTTTGTTTACCTCTTGGTGGAGCCAAATTCTGTTCTTCATTATATCGGAAGAAGAAGGGTTAAGTACGCCCCTGTGATGACGTTAGAGCTACGTAAGCGAACCAATCCGCTGCTCTGTTCAGTGTAGACATAGAGGCCAAGAAGGTTCTCAGGATGCGGGCGGGGCGGGTGTATATGTACTAATGCAGCCTGACCAAACATCAGCCGTATATTCTGTAACCCACCAAGATATTCAGGTAAGAGAGCTTATCTTTTGTTGGCTGTAAAGAGTAGCACATTTACAGTGATTTCGAAACAGCGTGTTTTGCGCTCAGTAGCGTTTGCTGTAGAAACGGGCAGTAAAACAGCGATTAGTCCATACCTTGTGGTATCGTTTTCTTCACTTTACATACAGGTATATTTTTTTCAGATAAGGTATTATGCGATGATTTTGTCTTTAACTGTATTGTAAAGCTCCAGCTGGTTAAACAATATGGCAACTTTGCAGAGTGTGAACGGGGCGTACTCCAGTGAGCCTCGTCCTTAATATATATCCAGCTGTTTATCTATACATCATACATTTGTTGTTCTTGCATCGTTGTTGGATATTTCGAAACTGTGCTTTCATGCATGTTTCCCAACTGATAGCATGCAGGGCTCGCAAAAAATCCCTGGTAGCCCTTTGGACAGGCACTCTTCAGATTTTGGTAGCCCGAAATAAATTTAAGTAGCCCAAATACAAAAAAAGACATTATTTTTTAATGTAGAATACTGTAAAGGAGACAAAACATCCATCAAAAACATTTTCAAAATAAAAATATCAGCAGTAATATAAAATAATCAAATTACAATCATCAATACAAATATTTGGTTTTAACTGAACTGAAATTTGAATGAACTTGTAGAAACGATATAAAACAAAATTCAGTCTGTCAGACTCTGAAATATCAGATATCAGATACAGTGAAGAATACAGTGAAAATAAGTGAAGTCACAGATAAGAAAATGCCACTCGACGTTGAGGGCATAGCATCTCCCTAATCAGCTTTCTCCATCTGTGCATTGGTCTCCACTTCAGAACTGCGTAAATCCATGCGCCTCTTATTTTCACACACACCTATCAGCGATTTTTACCTGTTGCAGGAGATTTCACTTGTCACTTTCCCAGACTCTCTCTTTCACTCTGCCCGGTTGATCAAATGAACTCCATATCTCCATCAAAAATGGCTGAGTCATTAGCTATTTTTAAGAAACAACTAAAAACTCAACTTTTTCGTCTTCACTTCCTTGACTAATTTACTAACACACCCCCACTTCTACTTCATAAAAAAAATAATAATAAAATATCCTTCTCATACTGTGCTGAAATACCTGAGACCTGTCTATAGCACTTATTCATTGTTGCCTCTTATTGTGATTGAAGTTGCTTCCTTGTCCTCATTTGTAAGTCGCTTTGGATAAAAGTGTCAGCTAAATGACTAAATGTAAATAAGATAGCCCGACGGGCAGGACGTAAATGCATTTTGGTAGCCTGACTGGATGACACAATAGCCCCGGGACGTCGGCTAGCGGTTTTGCAAGCCCTGGCATGTACTTGCTGTCACGGCTTTTCTGTTTGTATGCTATGATACGATATGATATATTTTAGGAGCTGCCTTCATTTCAAACCATGTAGTGGGCATTTTTTCTGTCAACTGGTGTGATGTCTGTAAAACCTTCTGTGCAAATAGTCTAATTGTAACAACTAACAACTAATAACAAGGGAGTTGGCTTATGTAATAGGTGTGTTGTACGGGAACAGTTATAGGCCAGTGGGATGGCCAGCATGTCCAAGCTGCAAATGCCAAGAATGTACTAGCGGCGTGGGGCTATTAATAGTCTTTGGTTGCTCTCCCATCCTGAACAGAATGGCTTTTCCATGCCTTGACCTTAAGTTGAGTGTGTCTGTCAAATTTTAAATGTCTTAAATATGTAAACAGCAGCTATATCAATGCATTCCTAGGCGTGATCCAAAATGTAATAATTCTTGGCAGGCAACTTTACTGAAGATCTGTGTGCTGGTATAATTATTGGCATTATACCAGCACACAGTTAGGCTTACTTGACTGAAATTTGTCTCAGGAAATATTTAAACAGAAGGTATATATGCTTAAATGTTTAAAAATATTTTTTGTAGACAAAATATAATATTGCCAACCTATTAAGTTCTTTCATTACAAAGCTAAATGTTTATTGGTAAAATGGTTTTGAAATGGATGACTTGGACCAATGAGAAAAAAGCATCCAATAAGCCCAGCATAGATAGAACTCTAAATACCATTACAAAGCATCTGTTTATACATTACATACACTTTTGTCAAAAGCGACTTACATTGCATTATACTATACATTGTTTCTGAGTATGTGCAATCCCTGGGATCGAACCATGACCATGACATATAATGCAATGTAAGTCGCTTTTGACAAAAGCGTCTGCCAAATGTAAATGTATGTAATGTATAAACAGATGCTTTGTAATGGTATATAGAGTTCTATCTATGTTGTTAACGCCATGCTCTAACCACTGAGCTACAGGAAAGCATCTTAGGGTAATGCTATAAGAAGCTGGGTATATTTGTTTTTTAACCATAGGGGATATGAGTTATAATAAATATTTGTGATTTAATTATGTTTTCCTGCAGGTTTTTTGAGGGCAAGGTCAATCACCATGGCTGCAACCTCCCAGCTGTTCAGGGTCACCCATGGCAGGAAATTTGGTCGGATCTTCATACCAGCCATTACATGCCAAAACTGCTGCCAGACTCCTCCATCCTGCACTAATGCCACTCAGCCATACAGCTCCAATCAAAGATGGCACCAGTCGCGTGGTTACAGGGCCTCAACTCCGTGGCACACCTACTACCTGACCCCACCTCAGGTAAACAGCATCCTAAAGGCTAATGAGTACAGCTTCAAAGTTCCTGAGTTTGATGGCAAAAACCTCAGTTCAGTCATGGGCTTTGACAGCAACCAGCTCCCAGCAAACGCACCCATTGAGGATCGGCGAAGCGCTGCGACGTGCTTGCAAACACGTGGCATGCTCTACGGTGTGTTTGATGGTCACGCGGGCTGCGCCTGTGCCCAGGCACTCAGCGAACGTTTGTTCTACTACATTGCCGTTTCGTTGCTACCGCACGAGACGTTGGCGGAACTAGAGACTGCGGTGGAAAACGGTCGGCCTCTTCATCCAATCCTGCAGTGGCACAAGCATCCCAACGATTACTTTAGCAAGGAAGCCTCGCGGCTCTACTTCTCCAGCTTGCGTACGTATTGGCAGGAGCTTCTAGATCTGAGCGTTCCTGGGGAGAAACCTGACGTTGCAGAAGCGCTTGTGAGTGCCTTCAAAAGGCTGGACAATGACATATCTCTAGAAGCACAGGTTGGCGATCCTAATGCATTCTTGCACTACTGGGTGCTACGCGTGGCATTCTCAGGGGCCACTGCATGTGTTGCGCATATAGATGGTAACGATCTACACGTGGCCAACACAGGAGATGGGCGTGCAGTTTTGGGTGTACAAGAACCCGATGGCTCTTTCTCAGCACTCACGCTGTCCAACGACCACAATGCACAGAATGAGTCAGAGGTGCATCGTGTGCGGTCCGAGCACCCGTGTTCCGAGGCGAAGACTGTGGTGAAGCAGGATCGACTGTTGGGGTTACTTATGCCCTTTCGCGCCTTCGGAGATGTTAAATTCAAGTGGAGCATCGAGCTGCAGCGTCGTGTTCTGGAATCGGGTCCAGATCAGCTCCACGAGAACGAGCACGCCAAGTTCATCCCCCCTAACTATCACACACCACCCTACCTTACAGCAGAACCAGAGATCACACGCCATCGCCTCCGTCCACAGGACCGTTTCCTGGTGCTGGGCTCGGATGGGCTGTGGGAAACGCTACACAGGCAGGAAGTGGTGAGGATTGTGGGGGAGCATCTCACTGGAGTGCACCAGCAGCAGCCGGTCAATGTCGGTGGCTTTAAAGTGACTCTGGGTCAGATGCAGGGATTATTGCAGGAGAGAAAGGCTCGCATCTCCTCCACGTTTGAGGATCAGAATTCAGCCACCCATCTGATTCGGCATGCCGTGGGGAGCAACGAGTTTGGGTTAGTGGATCACGAGAGGTTGTCAAAGATGCTAAGCTTGCCGGAAGAATTGGCTCGGATGTACAGAGATGATATCACAATCATTATAGTGCAGTTTAACCCACATGTCATTGGCGGACAATCGAACTGAACATACTGTTTGTTACACATGCCCTCTGTTACACATATCGTAAACGCTAATCTTGTGCACATCTCGTCACTGTACTATCAGTAATCTCAGCACAGCAAAACGAGAGCTACACCAGTGGAATGTATTCATCTGTATTTTCATGTATTCATGGCAGCTGCCTTAGAAGAGGACTCTTAATCTTTCAGTAGGTGTGTGGTGTTGATTTCCAGTGTTGAGTGTATGGGGCAGTGAGGCCAAACAGAGGATGTGCTGAGCCCATCAAACACCTTGCACAGGCAAAATTGAACCCAAAATGCTAATCAGGACTGGAACCTGCACACCATTTGAAATTTACTTCTATAAGTGCAGCAGATTTTGTGCTGCGGAAAGACTATAAATACTAAAGGCAACTGTAATGTACAAAAGTGCCAAAAACTTTTTTTTTGATAATTAAGTTATTGGCAAACTGAGGGAATAACAAGAAAATGAGGGGAAGACAGAGAATAGGGTCCAGATATAAGGCCTTGAGGTTTTAATGCTCTATATCTGAGATGTGGCTGTTGAATGGTGCGAGTTATCTTCATGTTTTGAGTTTTTAATGTTTTACTTGTTAGTGGCACTAATTTGTCTGTATATTTTGGTTATGGAGAAAGAAAAGCAAAAATGAGTTTTCGTTTATTTGGGGTTTTAAAATTGCCCTATAATTGCTTTTATATAATCATTGCCCTGTTCTTGCGTATGTATATCATACATTTTATATAAATTCCATGTGCATTGGTGGTCTTTCTATATTTGTTTAGTAATTTGGTTTTTAGAGCATGCCTTCAGGAGCTGCTACATTTCTGTTTATCCAGGGGCACTGAAACATGATTGATTTAAACAGTTAAATTAATTTTCTTATAACCGAGATGTTGGTAGATTTAAAGACTTGCACAGACAACTTTCCAGCTTTTTCCTTCTTTGTCGTTTTAATCTGTGCAATGTAATAAGACATAGCAACAGCTACTAGTAACAATAAGGTTCTCTGTTACTGTCATATCATTCTTACCTTAGCCCCTCTTCAGGTCATAATGCTGCTGGCCATTTGCAGAAGCTCGATTTGCTTTCTTGAGGTGTGCAGGTTTGCTGGAATTTTCTAGACAAGAATAAGAACTACCTGTTCTTAAGGAAACAAGGGTTAATGACACAACAGGCCAGATATAATGCAGAAACAGCCATATGCTGATACTTTAGTTAGGAAGTGTGGACCTGAAGGATTTGCTTTGTGGATTGTGTTTCCAAAGTAATTTAATGGATTTTTTTAAAATTCCAAGTGTTACATTATTCAAGTAATTACCGTCCACACAGCAAAAAGAATATTCATTTTTATGTTTTATTCAATTCAGTGTTTTATCTCCGTTTTTTCCCCTCTCTTGGTCCGAATGTTATTCACCAAGGTTAAAATCACAACTCTATGTGTGACTGTACTTCTAGTCTGTTTCTGTACGCAGCTCTTGCACAAGAACACACAGCTGATATCACGTGAACTGTTCCGAATGATAGTGGATCAGCAAACAGTGTTGTTGAGGTAATCCTGTTGTAAAGGTATCAGCCGTAAGGTTGCAGAAGTGAACATACACAGAAAGTTTATACTTGGAAAAGCAAATGCTTAATACTTGAAGTAAATGTACAGTATGCTGCAGCTTGTTGAGACTGACATGTTGGGTGTATTTAACAATGTTTTGCAGAATGTCACACCAATATATTTTACAATATTAATGTGCCGGTGCATGAACACGACTTCTGCTGTTTTGTATTTAGAATGTTTTAATAAAAATGTTTTACCAAACAAATATCATCCAAAAATATTTTTTTATTTATTGAAGTCATTGTATGCATAGGAAAAGTTTCAAAGTTGAACAGTTCAACCAGGGACAGTTTGAGACAGAAAAGTGATATTTTGTTTGATGTTAAACTTTATTCTAGGAATATACAGATATATGACATGAATGATTGAAGAGTGTGTGTTTGGAATGCTGTCAGACCAGAGCGGTTGGCTGAGGGTCATGAGGCCAGTCACACTGGTGTCAGATCACACTCTGATTTAGCAAACTGTAAGTAGGTCAGTCTGTCGTGACATGATAGTTCAGAAACTTTAAATGCCAAGAGTTCAGCTCTATGGTTCTGTGACAAATGTTGGCGGTTTAATGACTGGTTGCAGAAACAAAAGTTGCATTTTAAAAGACAGATTTGTAGCCCATGCGTATCACTTCTTAGAAGAGGAAGTGACGGGCCGGCCAAGTTTGGTTGGTGACCCATACTCAGAATTTGACCTCCATTTAATCCATCCAGGTAATGCACACACATTGGAGTAGTGAGTTGTGAACACACACCCAGAGCAGTGGGCAGCACTGTGGTACCTAGGGAGCAATTGGGGGTAAGGTGCCTTGCTCAAGGGCACCTCAGTATATCTTTGTTTCCTGCTGGTATTGGCATTAACAAACCAGTCAGATTCTCTAACCAGTAGGCCTCTAACTGCCCTCATCTGCCCTTCTTTCTATAATGTTCAAGCTAGTTGCCCACAGTCTGTTACATAACCTTGACTCCAAGCTGGACCAGAACTTGGAGTTTCTGTTTCATATTTTTCTAAAGTTTGTTTATCCTGTCCATGTGCAGTTTTCCAGTTAACCAGGTTCCTGGCACCATGACACACTATTGTGTGTTTGCATTTGCTACTGTTTAACATTTTATATTTATAGCTTTTCAGTCAGAGCCCGAAACTAGTTAAAGCGTACCTGAATGAAGAAAACAAAGTGATAAAACGCCTATAAAGAAATTGAACTATTCACATACTGCACAGGAAAACACCAGGGGGCGCCAAGTGTCAACAAACAAAAGTTAGCGTCACTTTGTCTGGTACACGTTGCAATACAGTAAATATATAAACAAATGTATTTTTTTTATCAGGGCTATAATGTCTAAGGCAAAATTTGCCCGCTGCCTCGAAGCATACGTGCATTACGTTTGGTGAGCGAGATGTTGATTTTACAAATAGGTGGAATATCCCGTTATTGACACTAAATAATGACGTAGATACAAACCTGTGCTGCCCGTTTTACTAAATAAATAATAGTCTTATCATGCAGCAAAACAAACCAACGAGTACATAGGTCTTTGAACTCAATGTGTAAAGCACAACTTAAATCTATCAGGATAATACAAAAAGAGTTTGGAGAATTATAGAGTTATTCTAATAGATTGATTAGATATTTTCTGGGTGCTGTTGTTTACTTAGTGTAAAACAGATGCATGTGTTGTGTGAGAAGATTCTCACTGAATGTCAGGACAGTGCTCAAATTTACTGGGTTGAGAGTGGTGAGTGTTTTGCTAGCAAACAGTTTACAGATACGAGGGATACGTGCATGTGTTCTTACTGCACATTGAGTTTCCAGTAAACCTCTGAGTGAATGTGTGCAGATGGGGTGGTCTGTATTATTGAGCGTGTTAATGCAGGGCTGCGAGTAGAAAAGTCGGCTGACATTATGATGGATTTAATGTATTCTCAATTTGGCTCTCTGCTTTATTTTTATAACAGTTTGTTGTTAGAATGCATCACATTTTGGCCAAAGACCAGCTGAACTCTTAAAAGATACACCTTGTGTATCCTCTGTGATAAACAAGAATCAGCTCCCATGTTATAGTTTGAAGATGCTGGTTGTTGCCATGACAACACACATTGTGTAGGAGGGACAGCTGAACATTTTCCCACCCGTTCACTCAGTCAGCTGTCTGGTCGTTTTTCCAGTCGAGAGGAGGTTCAAAAGAGGAGAGCCGCTTATCTGTCAATCCATCTGATCATCGTTGGATGTGTCCCTAATGCCCAGTGAGAGTTCTCTCATGCTTCTAAGTCATGCTTCTAAGTTTATATATCTAGCTGACATTAACAACAACCACACTTGAGGTGTATTACTATTTACAGGAGAAGACATGCATACTAGAAATCAATTAACGTTCCTTATTTATTGGCAGATTAAATATCTTGATTGTATTTTTACAGTGGAGAAGTTAATGTACGCTTATTATGCTCTTACTTGAATTGCACAATCAGAAACTTAAAAAAAAATCATTAAACAGAGATCTTCTGAAATGTCCAATCAGAATGCCTGGATTGTAAGCACCTTCTGATTGGACATGACTGGACATTGTAAGCACCCGTAAGCCTGCATTTGTCAGATGAGATTCTGCTTGTTTCTGTTCATTCACTCCCCACACTAATCCTTCTGCCCGATACAGCATCTGGACACGTGTTTATGAATGAAGCTCTAGATTAAGGATTAAAATGACACATTGTCACTTTGGATTGTATCTGATTGATGCACAGATTATTTGTGCTCTCCATACTGCTTGTGTCTTGTGTGGGCTCTAACGAAAAACATGGAGGTAACTCACTCACTATATGTTCACTTAAAGCACTGTGTTACCTCAATTCCCCAACCCGACAGTGTAATAATGTAGTCACACAACCCTACACTCTCTTAACTAGTTGCTACCCATGACTTCCAAAAGTCCAAAAATGGACATAGAAACTTAATCAGATGAGCTCTGGCAAACATCAAACAGAAGACATAACCGTTTTTCCTGTCACCGTGACAACATCCCCTCGACCCCCCACTCAGACTTTCTTAGTCAATCCTTTCTCCTCTTTCTTTTGTGTTTGTTGTGGAACATGTTACTTAGAGACAGTAAAGATGAAGATAATAGATCAGCGGAAGAGATAAAGACTGAAGGAGTGTGAGTCTACTGAGGAAATCGAAACTGCATCATTTTGACTGTTACTGTGGAAGAGTGCTAGAAAATACATCTCCTCCAATCAGACTGGAGAACCATTACAGTAAATACAGGACTTGTATTAGTTCTTGAAACAGTATGACTCATTGCTCATTGTACGGTAAAATTATTCTCAGTATCACAAACAAAAACACAGATTGTTTGTGACATGTTGCTAAGTTTTGAGTTGTCTTGTAGTTTTGTTTGAATTATTATTGTGTATTTATAACAAAAAAGTATAATAATAATATCATAATTTATCTACTTTGTGGGGCAGTTGTGGCCTACTGGTTAGTGAGTCGGGTTTTTAATCAAAAGGTTGCAGGTTCGATTCCAGCGCTGGCAGGTAGCAACTGAAGTGCCTTTGAGCAAGGCACCTAACTCCTGATAACGTGGTATGGCTTACCACAAATGACAAATGTGTCACTCTAACTGAAACAATAAAAAAAATCTGAATCAAAGTCAAGGCAATTAAGCAAAGATATCATTCTGTATTTTCTTTCTCAGTTCATGCTGAACTGAATGGTATTCTTACTATCAAATGGAAATGGAAAGACATTTTATAAGGACATTTTGACAGATTCTTGAATAATGGGGAATAAATACAAGATGTTGTTTTTTTAAAGTGTAATCCTTCAGAAATATGGCAATATATACACATCTCTACGTACTGTCCTGCTAAACGGAGATATCTGACAAACACACCACAAATGTTCAATATTTAGCTGGTTCTAGTTGCCTTTAAACACATCTATAAAATATATTTAGAGCATTTAAATATAATTAAAGCTGCAATCTGTAACTTTTTTTGGTTAAAAATAAACAAAAATCAGTTTAAGCAACTACATGACAGATTAGCAGTCTTCTAACCTCACCCTGATTCCCAACGGTAAGTTTACAATAGTGATTTATAATTTGAACTGTCAGGTTAGATTTTGCAGGTAAGGTCATTTTTTGACTTCAACATACCTAAAGAAAAATATGTACATAACCTGCAATTTTATCTTTCAAACAAAGATGGCGATAGAGAGACAAAAGTTAAGGATTGCAGCTTTAAAAGGAAGCGATATTTTCCACAAGGCAAATAAGTTAGATTATGTGATGTGTAGGGTTTGTGTAAAATGGCAGTTAGACAGTGAGTGTCTACAGCATGGCTTTATTCTCTCCACTATCTGCCGCTTTCCTCTGGTCCTTCTTCTTGATTCGGTACATAACGATGATCAGGAAAAGAACTGCAAGACAAAACATCTGTGTCAGTCCCAACTTCATGTCATTAGACTTTCCTTTACTCTAACATACTGACAGAGAAAAATCCCAATGAGTTATACAATTTCAAAATCAATTTATAAGTTAGAAATATAAAAGTTCCTTACTGATGAAGCCGAAGACTGCTGCCAGTATTCCAATGGTTCCAGGCATGCCCAGCTTCCAGGCATGAGCTTCTGGCTCCATGTAACAGTAGCCCAAACTAGTGCAGTTACATACCCGCACTAGGAGAGAATAATGTATGCATCTCCATTTAGACACATTCCAAAACCACTTCAGTTCCATACCATGTGAAGTCTATGAGTGTAGAATGTTATGAGTGAAAGAGAAAGACAGAACTTTAGATGGTTTACCATCAAACTTCTGGGTGATGCCCATCCCATCATTGTCTTTGATGTTGACGGGAACATGGAAGTTCTGATCGGCTGAGGGTTTCTTCTTCAGAATCAGATGAGCAGAAGATCCTGCAGATACATATAAAGGTCAACAACAGAAGATGAGCAGAAGATCCTGCAGATACATATAAAGGTCAACAACAGCTCTGATCAGGTTCTCCTGAAACAGGCTTTTCAATGTCATCAACCGCAGTGACAGTGTAACTTGTAAAAAAAAGATAAGGCCTGTTTAACACTCACGTGTAAGTAGAGCATTTATTTTGGCAGCCATACAAACAGGTTACAGAATTCACATTGCATACAGAAGCAGTGGAGCAGGTAGAGATTGAGTCTGGTGAGATAAGATCTGCTCACCATTCACAGCCTTGATGTCCCAGTTGGGTGACTTGCGGGGTATAGAGAAAGTGAATGGCTCTCCGTAAGGGTGGCCGTCATTATCCACAGCGGTGAGTGTGAGAGGGGTCATCTTTTGCACACAGATGAAGCCCTGCGTCTTCTCCAGTTTGGGGTAGTTATCATTAACATCCTCAAGATGGATCATCACTGTCATCTCAGACTCCTGCTTATTACCCTCTGAAAGGAAAAGACAGAACACAGATTCTAATGTTTAAAGATTCACACTCATCATAATCCTAAAGAGCATTTGAATTGAGTCAGAGATGAAAATAGTCAAACACTTCTTGTTTTTCAGTCACATAAATATCCTCAGACTAGAATTTATGTGTTCTAGGTTATTGGCTGGGTTCTTACCTGTCTCATAAGCGATGACTTTGATTGTAATCTGCTCCACTGTTTCTCTGTCCAGTGTGGCTTTCGTTTTCAGATCGCCAGAATCAGCGTCTAACTCCAACCAGCCCTGCTCGTCTCCTTCCATCCTGAACCTGCACACAGAACATATAAAGAAAATTGTATCAAATGGAAATTAAAAAGCTAATCAATACTAATAATGTCTTTTTGTATTTGCAATTTCATGTAACCAAGCTGGGTAACGATAAGGTTTAGCCAACACAAAATTACTGTCAATAAGCCACCCCTAGGCCGGGAATACTCGGCTAACAATTTTAGGTCGTAAGAACGTTTCCCTAATGTTTACATATAAGTATTAAAAAAGTCAAAAAAGTTATTGGAACGTTCAAAATGTCCAGTTTTTTTGTCATTGTATTAACGTTACAGTTTGGTTAATTGGTAAATTTTAAAAAATGTTATAAGAACATTTTTAAGATGTTCCACTAACAATTTAAGAATAACTATATAAAGCAACATAACATTATACTAGCGTTACTGCAAGAACTTTTTATTTTTTACTTAATTTTGAGTGAAATTTATGTTCAGTGTTCTAAGAAAGTTCCATGTTAGGTGGGCAGTCAGATAAACCTTTACATGTAGGTGATACGCAATACAATGTGTGTTATGCATTACTTGATGTTCTTTCCCTCTGGATCTCTGGCTTCGGCCTTCATTATTGAGGCTCCAACAGTGAAGTTTTCAGGAACATTGACACTGAGAGCCTCCACTTCAAATACAGGTGGCTCATCCACATCCACCAGCTGAATGACAACAACTGCTGTGGCACGGGCATCATACTCCACGCCTTTGATCAGTGGCTCTGGATTACGAGCATCAATCTGAAGCTTGTAGGAACCCTGGACCTCATAATCCAAAGGCTGTTGAGATATATAAAAATAAACTCATGATATATGGGATGAGATCCAAAAAAGGATGAATAAACAAAGTCTTCTCACCTTAGCAATGTAGACTGTGCCTTCTCCAGTCGTTTCATCAACCCTGATTCCGAAGACGTCATGTGGGTCTCCAGCAGTGATGTGATACTCCACCTTAGAGCTTCCTGTTCCTGGGTCATCCGCATCGGTGGCTTTGACTGTGAGCAAAGTGGTGCCCACGTCAGCCAGTTCAGGAACACTGTAGGTCCCGTACTACAACAGAAAAGAGAATCAACAGGTTCAGAATAAATCAGTGCTTACATTCAATAATCTACAGGAGAGAGGAACAGAATGTCTGTAAATAAAACTGAACACATACATCATTTGTCTCAAAGACGGGGATCTCATTATTGATGTCGATGACCTTGATGATCGCTTTACATTCCGTGAAGTGAACTAATAAACAAGCAAAAAGATGCAGATTCTTCTTCATACAAATAAACATGACAGTCTGTTAAAATCTATTGAACAAATCTATGAATCAAGTTGATCATGAGAGGAACCTGGATCTTTAAATGATGTATGTTGAAATGTGAATCAGTGGAGTTGAGTTTGATACCTCCATCGCTCACACTGAAGATGAGCTCATACTGAGGAACCTCGCTTCTCTGGAACTTTATACCGGCGACTTGAATTCTGCCCTTGGATTGATCGATGCTGAACATTGTGTTGGATGGCTTGCTGGGACTTTGGCTCAGGAGTGTGTAGTTTAATATTGAGTTTAATGAGTTCTCCTCATCAGCATCATGAACAGGTAGGACACCAACCAAATTACCTAAAGACCATCGAAAATGCATAAATATTACGAAACAATTACATCAGTGCCTATTATGTATGATTAAAAAAAATAATGATCTCTGATTATCCAACATAAAATTGGTTTCAATATTGATGCAATGCTTGCGTGCATGCGTGCGTGTAGATGGTCTATTTCTATTATTACCAAAGGGCTCGTTCTCCTGCACCTCAAACTCAGCTTCATCACACACGGGTGGATTATCATTCATATCCTCCACCCGCACAGAAACTTCAATGGGCTCCTCTAAGTTAATATCATGTTCGTCCACCGCCATCAACACCAGTATGTACTAAAACACATGCATACACAATATATACATAAACACTATATTATACATAGCTCTCTGCACCACTCGCAGCACAAAACAGAATTGCAAAAATAACGATTTGTTCCAAACAATTTTCCCTCCATCTGTCATTGGTCAGCCGAACAAATAGTTCCGCCCCAAACTCTTGCCATTGGTTCCTTTAAACAAGTTGCTGATAGTGGCACAAAAACAACATAGTACCATTAGGTCTTATGTCCAATATTTTCCGGTCTATTTTTCCTCACCATATCTTTTTCTTCTCTGTCCAGAGGACCAGTAACAAAGATATCTCCATCTTCATTGATTGTGAAGGGAAATGGACCTCTTTCTTTCTGCAGCAGCCTGTACAATGCGTTGGGATCATTAGCACGCACCTACAACAGAAACACACACACAATTTATTAAAACATTCTGCATAAGCATAAACGCTGCCTACCATAACATGACATTATTGTGTTCAGATGTAGACTTACTGAGCCCAGAAGCATTGGGTATTCTGCTTTAAGATTTTCTTTGATGATAAATGGTCCAGGGTTGATCCAGAGGTTTCGAGCGATAACGATGTTAACTCGTGTTGTGGTGCTCAGTGCGTTTGGAGCATCACCTCCCATATCCTCTACACGAATAATAAGTGCATAATCTGGATCCTGATGAAGATTCAGTTTTGATTTCTCTGCAAATACAAAGTTGAATTATTATTGATTATTACACAAGTTTCTGAAATCCTTCATTCTGATTGGTCAATGTTGTTAACAATGTGAGTAAAATATTTGCAACATCAGCATCATTTATATGATTATTTCTATATAAAATGTTCATAATAAGATAAAACAAAATAACGCAATAAAAAAGAATGAAAACAAAGAAAACACTAAATAAAGATAAAAATAAAAATAACAGTTCTTCAAGTTTTTAGGACTGTTTTCAAGTGAATTCTAAAGCTGTATTTTCACGGGACAAATTTCCAGCAGGGCACAAGGTAGGTAAGACAAGACATGACCAAATAATTTTTTTTTTTATTAAATCAGTGATACTTGTAATGTGTATAAGTTGTAATAAACTAACCAAAATTGCAATCTAAAGCTGAAAATGCAGTAAAGCAAAAACTACTTTTGTGTTCCACCATAAATGATCAGAAGTGACATGAGGGTGGGCGGATGCTGACAGAATGTTGATTTTAAAGTAAATGATCGGCAGAAGGTAAAACTCTCACGTCTATGATTTAGACAAACACTTATTACCTAGAATAACTGTGTCATTTAAATTAAAAAGATCAAAATCAGAGATTGATTACAGCAGAAAATGAGAACGGTGAGGTCATCAGGGTAAAGTCCAGTTTCATCAGTAATGTGCCCAGATGAAGCTTAAACTGCTTGAACTGAGATTAATGACTGCAGTCTCATTCACCGCACGTGGCACGTTACGCACACACACCCCTGCACATGCAATCACACTGGAGTGGTCATCCATGGACGCAAACACAGGTTTAATCTGAGCATGGATGATGAGAGAGCTGTAATCAACACTGTGCATTTCATCCTCTCCCTGAATGACACACTCTGTTCTCATCAACACAAATAGAAGGAAGAGACAGAAATAGTGCTGGCACTTGGTCTTTTTACTCAGCTTCATTAATGTGTTATCTGTGACAGTCTGATTCTTGTAATATAAATTAGTGCTTACTGGCATAGTCATGTCATTGATGGGAACAACCTAAATGTCTTTTATTTTAATTTTGCCCAGAATTATACAGGATAAAGCATACTGGGACCCTGCCTCAAATATCGGAAACAGGATATGATGTCACGACCTTAATGCCTTCTGCTGTCGAAATATCACAAATAAAAATAGCACTTATTTCAAAATGTTACAATATAATAGCCGCATCTAATGTCACATACATTAGCACATCTTTAATATAGTTTACATCTTTTTGTGATATGCATAATAGGTCAGAGTTCAGTCTAATGTGACTGCTCAAGTGACATCAATCTGAATTCAAACTTGGGTTGGTGCAGCATTTCACAACATGCACACTACTCACCAGGCCACATTGCCAGGCAACCTAAAACTGCTCAGTAATAATATCACAATGTGTTTTCTGTGTTCTCACCAGCACGCTGCACACATGCGAAAAAGGGGTTCATCTCAAGAGGCATGAGGCTCTTCGGGGTGCAGAAGTCCTCAAACTTCCTCCTCAAAACCTCAGAACTGCCAGGGACCTCCCCGCGGCTGTACGTCACCGTCGGCCTGGCCCTCAGAAATTTTTCTCCTGAAACAAACCAGTAACAATGAGGACACAGACATCCGTCTGTATTTAATTTAGTTCTGGACGTGTTGGCTTACCTTCCTCTGTGATAAAGATCTCCCCATTTTCTGGGTTGATGCCGAAGTAAAGTGTGTTTGTAGGATTGGGGAATTGGTTCTCGATGCTGAATCTCAGCTGGGCATTTGGTGTGTTAGGATCGTCTGCATCTGAAGCAAAAACCTGCACGAATGGAAATCCTGCACACCAGATAACAAAACTGAGATTAACAGGTTGCTCATTGGAATTTAAGAAAGCTAAGAAACGGAGGTCCTTAAGCAGAGCGAGTTTAGAGGCTCCTTCAGGACTCATTCATTTTGTGTTTCTCACCTGCAGGTGAATACTCTCTAACGCTGCCGCTGTACTGACTTGAACTAAAAACAGGGGGATTGTTGTTGACATCTACAACTTGCAAGCGAACCAAGTAAGGTCCATCAACACGCTTACCATCTGCTGAGAGGGCCTCAATCTAAACACACACAAATAAACACGACATGATTATTTGTTGCATTGAAATTTAGATTTAAGCACTTATGTGTTTGGGATTCTCATAGGAGACTTCATGAGATCACATTGGATGTACAATTTTAAATGTTATGTGCTAGGATCTATAACCCAACACTTGGAACATAACCCAACACATAATCCAACCCAGCACAGATAATCCAAGTATTTGATTATACACATACACATACTAATAGTGTACTGAGTATTTTTCAAACGCTATGTAGAATGTATATTACATTTAGATGGTGGCTTTTATCAGGGCTCCATTCCAAAGGTTGTTCCAGGTACAGCCAGCCATCTGAAGAGATACTGATCTTATCCTCTGTCTCTAAACTTACAAAATATGAAGCAACACCTTCCACTGCAGATGTAAACTGACACAAAGAGAAGACTTGAGAAAAGACTTCAATAATATTTTTAATAAATGCAATAAAAAAATAGAATTGTTAACGTTTGTAAAATGTCTATCTTGAGAAAACTGATGTATTCTTTAAAATACAAACACAGGAACAAAACATACCTGATAAATGGCATATGGTACAGGTGTAGCCTCTGGCACATCTAAAACTTTATTTTCCAAAGGCCCCTTTTTATCCTCCAGACCTATCCCATGAGCCTGTTAGGAAAAAGCTGGCCAGTGAGATTTATTACATCATATGACAAATAACTTAAAGTTTTAACTAAAATAGAATAAAAGAATATTGCCAACTACTATGGTGTCAGTCGTGTAATTACATGTAGCACAAATGACCTGACTGGGGTCTGTTAGTAGGGATGGGAAACAGTAATTTGCAGTTTTGCTCTTATATTGTAGCTTGTTCTGAGTTTAGATTGTGCCCAAACAAAAATGATTGAGTATGCGTGTTCGAATATTATGTTACAGTTGCTAATCTTACAGAGTCACTGTTAATGTCTTTCTCCCAAAAATATTAAAATAAAAAATTAAAACATTCATTTTTAGTATGTGAATATTAACACAGTATTAAAATATCACACTAGAAGTATTGATTTACGGTACTTATTAACTAACTACTGGTTAAGGTGGTTTTAATTACTAAATAATTTTTAATCTACTGAGAGTCATTTATTTTACATCCAGCTAGTAACCAATTAAAAAGTGGTTTAGACTTGACTGTGGATAAATAAATCTGCACTGTGTTTGTATGTCAAGCCTTTGACTGATTAATGGAGTGTAAGCAGAAAATGGACTTCAGCACAGTTACTTATTTATGGACAGAATAAAAGATTGTAAGGAGATGACAAGGTCATTGAGTTAAAGTCCTTCTCGCTCACACACTTACAATGCTGACGAGAACAGTCAAGTAAAGTAAATGTGGGCGTCTCATCCTGAGCAGAAAAACCTGATGGAGAGAAATCAAATGTAAACTATATGGAGTCATGACAACTAAATGCCTTTTTTACAGTTATTCCATATGATAGTCATTTTAAAAAACAGGTGTGAGATTTATTTGTTGAATCAGCTTAAAGACATTTTCTTTACTGAATGCTATTTCAGGTAAATATTATTATAGCATAAATAAATGAGGTAAATATTATTATAGCATAAATAAATGAGATATATAGCAGTGAGAATAGCTGATTATGCTTTTCCATCTGCTTCCTTAATGTTAAACTTCATTCAGTGATTATGAGCAACACTCAAAGTGCCTTCAGAAGCCCTGAGTCATATTCAATTATTACAATGTCAGCATATACACCCTCCATTGGATGTCTTTGCTGGGTTTGTGTACAGATAAAGGATATGTGTTCTTGATGTGTTTCTTTGAAAGGAAATTAAAACAAAGCTGATATGCAACTAGCATGGGCTAATGTGTTGATTCCTCAGCGGATCTCAGATCTGTGTTCTCATTCTGATTCCTTCTGTGTTCAAAAATAGTGCATGAGTGGCATTTGATGGTGACATGACATTATGAGTCCATGTGTGAGGGATTCTTTTCACATGAATCGCAGCCCATGAAAAGGTTATTTAAAGGTTACCGGGCATTCTAGTGGAGGTGGAGCCTTCTGTGCCAGCCTGCTGATTCTATGCAAATGTGAACATGTGTTAGTGCCATATGGTCACACTTGATCATTTTTTAAAATGTCTTTACTGACAGTTGATTTATAAAACTTAACCAGGAAATTATAGGTGTTCTCATGCTTCACTTACTGCACGCTGACTGTAGTGTATTTAGTTATTTCAAAAGCACCAATTAAGTTATTGTATTCTGCATCAGAGAAATTACACCTGATCGCTGATTGGTGCACGACAAGTGGCATCAGCGTCAGCTAAATGACTAAATGTAAATGTGAGGAGTTGTGTTATATGGAGGGCAACAAGTGTAGAGCTGACCGGGGTTTGAGGGTGTAAATGTGATTAGAATATGAATGATCTTTTCTGTAAGAACCATTTGAAATCACCGGTTTCTACAGACTATGTACCTCAGTATTTTGTTCAGTGGTATGAAACCAGGAAACCATGTTAAGGAAACATGGGATATTTATTAGAATAAACTGATAAACGAACGTAAGCTGCAGATCACCGATCAAGATCAAGTGTATAAATGTGGCCTTAAATAGGCTTAACACCAAAGCATCAACAGTACAAGTTTTATCTAGAAATCTAGATCTTTATCTAGAATATCTGATTAAACACATTGTGTCAGTTGCAATTGGAGTCCATAAAAAACTGTGCTGGCCATTCTACTGAAAACCTGTATTTAAAAAAGCTGTAAGATTATCGCTTAACTGATACTGGATTTTTATTTCACTGATGTATCAGTATGATCTATTGTGAAAGGTAGACACGCCCTGAGATGACATTGAAAAACTTTAACCCTCTGCTCTTAAATAACACAATTTAAAGAACATTTGGTCAATTGTATTGTCTTTTTATATCTGTGTTTTTATGTACTAAAGGAGACAAGAAATTGTTGTCAATAAACTAAAATCAATGGGATTGTTAACAATCTTTGTTCACCAATAGAAGCTTTGAGATTTCTAGCAAAACAAATGTGAAACTTTTCATTTCAAATTTGACTTTTCATACTGAAGGTGACCTTGATTGCAGCCAAACTTTAAAAGCCCAAATCACTCCAAGATATAAAATAACAACAATACAATGACATTTTACATGTTACTACAGTAACATTTCACAACAAGAAGTCAATGCTGAGATATTGTGATATTGGAGAACGAGAGGCCTTGCAACTCAACCCAAGCTTACGACCTTTGGTGACATTCTAAGAGTGGCAACCGCAAATTTAATAGCCAAACTTGTTCCCATATCACGCATGCTCATAAATGCATTTAAACCCAGAACGCAAGACGGCTACAACAACACAACGTGTCAATATCCTTAAATGTCCTCGGCAAAGTTAAAGCGAGTCAACACGCTTCTGAAAATACTGAAAGTCAAACAATATAACAGTTTCTCATAGGTTCAAACAACATAGTTACAATGCAACTGGTTTATCAGCTTCTATAAACTCTTAAAATAAGCCTGACCTTAACAAGAGCAACAAAGAATTAAAGAACAGATGAGAGACATTGACCTGTCAGCAGAGCTCCTCTTCTCAACAGACCGAAAGCTTCAGTCAGCTTTGCGTCTTGCCGAAGTCAAAGTTTAACTCAACTTTATTGAGCCTAATGATTATCTACTGATTCACCGCTCAGGGGAGTGGCTGGTAGGTTGTAGATATGTTATGGTACCGGCTGGCGAATGTAATAGTTTGAACATGTAAGTGTATCAATGAAGAAAATGCCCTACACAGTTTAAATGTTTAAATACAGAATGCTAAATCTCATACACGTCACGTTTGTGCTTTCCACAAGCACAAATGGTAGAGCAGAGCAATAACAACACCAAGGTCATGGGTTTAATTCTCTAGGCACACACATACTGATAAAAAAATATGGCCTTGTTTTTTATCCAAAAAAAAAGTCAAACGCATACATGTAAATGTCACTGTACTCATAAACCTTTCTTGTCAATTTTTTATGCAGACAGACATAGAGAAAGAGGACAATGCATTGATACAAAGTTCTGAGGTCAGGCTTGGATAAACAGGGTCCCTGGAAGAGTGTGAGCTATGACGGATGGATGAAACTACACATTTACAGAGAGCATACAGGTCACCTTCAGTCAGCTGTGCGTTCTGAATCTTGTGTAATACAGGCTGCAATCTTTGCTCCTTGATCCTTCCGACAGTCTCTGACTTCGCTTGCGTTCTGTTAGCGTCGCGATTCCGTTGCTCCCCTATAAACAAACCACCAGCAATTTACAGGAAATTCTGAGGTACAGTATTCATCAAAGACTTACTTATGGTATATCAAAATTTAATTCATACATTCTGAAGAATTATTAGATGGACAATTCACATTTTCTCAGGAACCACATCAGATAAATTAAAACAAAATGTGATGAATTGTATGTAAACATTTACATTTACATTTACATTTAGTCATTTAGCTGACGCTTTTATCCAAAGCGACTTACAAATGAGGAAAGGAAGCAACTTCGATTACAATAAGAGACAACATTGAAT
>JAZGTJ010005652.1:0-26927 GCA_036877575.1 Botia almorhae
GAAAAGATATATATAAATATATATATTAAAATGATAACATAAAAAACCTACTAATGTTACTGTAAAAATATTTGTAGTACATTTGAGAGAACTTTTAGAGAACGTTAGCTAACATGCTGAGAACATTAGCTGGGTAGTAAGCTAGGACTGTTTTAGCTTCTCATTCATTCTATTCTACATTATACAGATTCCCCCCATTTGTGTGTGTGTGTCTCTCGCTCAAAGATCTATTTCACTCTTCCTCACTGTGCACAGCTGGGCAGACATGATGCTTTTTCTATGAAGTAAAGCCACAACCACAAACACTTTCAATCAAAAGCCATCCTGAAAGGCTGGGCACTTCCCATTGTCTCCTGCTGCCTCGCGAACTGAAACATTACATTTCCCAAGTGTGGCTATAGACTGGAGGGAAGCTAAAACCTTCCAACAGCACTTAGCCGAACGCCTCTAAATCACAAACCATGCTCGGTAATGGATCTTACAGTGTGTTCACGCATGCCTCCTGCCAGGCTGTAATGCTTTTTTTTTAAATGGGATCCTAAAACCAGACTATAATAAAACAGATTTGAATAGTAAAAAAAATAGTTTGTTAGTTCAGGGGAATGTAATTTTAATTATATGAAGAATTCTTAAATACTGTAGAGGCATCCATCAGCAATTTCCTATTTATCTCAATAGCAGTACTTCCTTAGCCATTATTTTGATCTGAAATGCACACTTAATCTTCAAAGACGCGTGTTGTTTGTTTGTTTATTTAATTTGAATGGTTGTGGGACCGCCTCGAACCCGCCCCTTTCCAAAGCGCCGTCTCCGACGACAGCCAATCAGATGCCAGCAAACTACATGATTGACAGGCCGAGAACCTTTCTCATTAAAGCGCTTCCGTTTCTCTTAATAGTACAACCGCTGTCACAGAAATAAAGTTAACATTCCTTCTGACAACTATCTATTTATTATCAACGTGCTATGCAATAAACTCGCTAACTGCGTTTTTAAACCTTTTCAGGTGCAGCACTTGGTAGACAGCAGAAAAACGACCAAACGAACCGTTTTAGTTGGTGTAATACAATCCATTGCATTATAAAACGAGCCCGATTTTATCTCATCTTATGCAACTGGTGAAGACAGCCTTCATATTATGACTGACTTGCCTGAGGAAATATCTGATTTAATTTACATTGGCGCCTCCTAGACTGTTGTGCTCCACTGAGGTGGATGCGCCAGCAGAACATACGGGCTGGATCGCGGATGCAGGAGAAACGAGAAATTAAGTGAAAAAGGCGATCCACGAGCCGCTTTTGTCGGTGCATTATAAAAATACGACAATCTGCTGTATTGATTTAGGTTCAATCGTTTAGTTTTCCCTCAGACAGCTGAGGACAGACCGACTGCATGAAAACACATATACATCCCACTTCTCAACAAACATGTGCTCTGCTAACTACAGTCAAGCAAAACTCATATTAGCTCTCTATTTATTAATTTGGTTTAATGTTTATAATTCAGTGGCCTCTCCTGCACCACAGATCCAGGAATCAATGGTTGGAAAAGTGTCAGGGCGTCAACCACGGTTAGGACAGTTGTCATGCAGTCTCGGTGAATCCCACAACACGCCAATAAGCAGGTAAAGAAAAGCATTAGGCGATTAAACGTTGAAATAATCGTCAAACGCATCAGGGTGACAAATGTACGCGAACATAACCCCAGGAACACAACATTTGCGATTAAACTTAGTACACAGACCTGTGGCGCAGTCTGCACTTACACGTATGTCGGAAGAGCAAACAAATCCGTCATGTACAGATATGCAAACAACTTTTTCATATGCACATCTCACGTTGTTATTAAGAACAAATATAATATAAAAAGCATAAAAGTAGGCCCATTGAATCACATAAAATAGGATTTCTCACGAGAATGTCTTGGATTTAAATTGCATTTTGACCCAAAGCGCCTAAACTGTAAACTAATGTGAAAACAAATAATGTTCATGATTTTGACCTATTGTCGTAAAACAGCATCCGCCCTAAATTGAATTAATAAACGAAATCATGCACTGTTGTGTAATGTTGACCCTCATCCCTGGTTTTCTCTGTTTAAACATGACCGATAATTTAATTATGTGTATTTATGACAGACTGTTTTATCCTATTGTTTGACTTTATTCACAGACGCTTTGATCGTTTCCATCAATACTTGTGATCTACTCACCATCTTCCAGCAAAATGAGGGAATTTCTGCCAACATGCGCTGGAGAGAAAATAATCCACAGCATCCAAAAGCAAAATTTTACGCGGTCGCACAAGGTGCAAAAAACAAACGGTGGGGCAACTTTTGTGAAGTAAGTAAATTCCGCTTGATTTTCAGCAGGAAAAATGACAGAAGACTGTGATGAAAAGTGATCAGAGCGATGCGCGCTTCCGGTTATTCTCAGAGCGAGAGCCAAATTACCAATCCTACTATGGTTGAGTCGTAGTTCATTAATATTAATTGCGTCGTGCCAACTTTGTTTGGTCAAACTTCCGTTGTAAAAGGCTTGGCTTATGAATATTAATGAAATTGTACCGACGTCACTAACGACCTTTTCGATGATAAAGGATTTGATATGAATATACAAGAATAAAACACGAACTAATCCTTTACCATAGTAGGGGTTGCAAATCATCAGAGTTTGCTTCCTAGAGCCAAAAGGTGGCATCGACTTCAGCTGCGTGACAATGTGCATAATTACCTTTCCTGTCACTTTCCCTGAAAACTAAATTATGTTCATAAATAGTTTAATAACATATATTGACATTTATTTACTTTAATAACGTGATGCAATGTATTAACACTTTTAACAAACCATTATATGATAGAATGTTAAAAATCTTTCATAACGTTCTGTGTGCATCGTTGAATGTCAATCTGGAGAAGCCTCAGTCTTATAGAATGACCCAGAAGACGTTTTTAAGTTTTCTTCTTTTTATAACTTAAAGCTAATTAACAGACGAGCAACTATTATTTGAGTAACTATTAGTAACTGACTATTGAGTGCTATCTGAAAGTTCATTACATTGTACAGTAACTGAACACCTCGCCCGTCTCAGGGGTGCAACAAACACGAATGCTTCTGGCGCCACCTCGTGAGTAATACAAGCAACAGTTTTTTTAACATTTCCTAGCAGAGTTAAAACCACTATATATATATTTATATTTATCTTTGAATAATTATATTTTATTATTATATATCCAGATAACAATTTTGGGTTGTAAGCACTTTTTCCCAACTAGTTAACTAGCTCAGTGTGGATAAAGACGTATGTTCTCTCAAAGTCAAAATACACAAACCCGTTGCAGGTCACCACAGGCGCCCACACTGAGCAACTGGTTTTTGGGCACACGTGTGTCCGTGGGCTCAGTTGTCATGGTTAGCGCTGTCTTTGCAGCTGCGGGTTATACGTCATTTACTGGCTACACGCACAAGGCACATGAAAAACTCCCCTCACTTTCACAGTCATTAATGCAAAAGAATGTGATAAATAACAAAATTATAATCTCTATTATAAGGATTACACTGTCCAAGAGCATTTATTTGAACTATTTTATAATTTAAATAAGGCTGTGGTACAACAAGCAAAACACAGTGAGGCTGCATTGAGAAGCCGAACACAATTTGTATGTTTCCCTGATGTGTTTCCTGCCTAAGGTGATATATTTAAAACCTAATGCGAGAACGATAACTTGGCTACATTTGGTGGAATTTGCTGTGGTGTCAGTATAATCACAACATTCCCTCTAGAGTGCTCTGAAACCCATGAGGTATGACCTCATCTCTACATCACTGCAGTACTGCAGATGATATTGAAGGCTTTTCTGAAGCAGTTCCTCAATTAGGGGTCCCACTGGCTACTTGAAAAGTGCTTGAAAGCGAAACCTCTTCCAACTAAAGCATTTATATCGTGCCCTGGATAAAGATCTCACCATTCAAATCGATTCCGGTATACTGTATAAAGGTACAAAGGTGATACTGTATAAAACTAATTACTATAATCTGTTAAAACAAAAGTATTTTTAAAATCATCCCATGGGAAAGATGAGTTTGTCTAATTGAAAAATTGTCAGTCTATTTTTATGATTTAAGAGCACTGTGCTGAAGTTACTAATGTTTCATCCTGTAACCAGCTTCTTGTAAGTTGTTGATGGTTTCCATACGATGTCCGGGTGGTCTCTGTTATGTTTTTTAATAACTTTATGACTTATTAACTGGTAGAACGTGTCTGTTCCAATGCTAGTGTGTACCAATGCAAGTCGATTCGGTCAGTTAAGGGCATAAATATACACAGACCACATAAATGTACTACAACATTTATAACTCTAGATGTCGCTATACTTCCGGCAATGGTTCAAAGATATTTACTATACAGAAGTTTACCACTGAACTAATCTATTCTGAAGTTTATAATTGTTATTCTTTAACAATAGCATTAGATGTCAGTTAAACTGTATATCCAAAATTATTTTATACTAATGACAAAGTGAACGACATTGCGTGACGTGGGTCCGAGCACATTCAATGCTTTGTTGTGATTTTTGTTGCTGGGGGCGTCATGCAAATTCCCGTTTAACTGGAGTGTCAGCAGTCCATGTGTATCCACAGCGAAGATGACTGTAACCCACCGTGCCATGACTTCACAATGCGGGGTTGCTGTCTTTCTCTCCCTGTGCTAAATAGGAACAGAGAAGCGTCTGTTGACTGGGGCAGGACTTTGGAAAATATGGTGGGAGTTGCAGAATTTTAAGTCCCAAAGGGGCACAAATGGTACAGGAACTGTAGAGAAACCCAACAGCATTTAGTGGTAAGAATACCAAGACCCGCTGCTGCTGAAGTTGACGATGATGATTATGAGTTTGACATTTTCGTAACAAGACGAATGACAGCTGACAGCAGCTTGCAACACAGAGGGTAAGTTATTAACCAGATGACCATTCAAACTGACGGGACTTTATTATCACGACACATTTGCCTATTAGCACGCAATAAAAACCACCGACTGTCCGGTTTAAAAACGATCGCGAGCTGGGTTCGACCCTAGACGACTTGGTTTTATACAATTGCACGTTGAGATTTAAAGGCAGGTGCGACTAACGTGCAGTTTTGTTACACCAAGTCGACAAGGGTTCGAATCCAACCCCGAGATTATGTAACACAAACCGAATAAAATGTGGGCGACATTTATTGTAAAAACAACACAAGCAAAGATCGAAAACCATGAAGCTAGAGTAAATTGTTAAGAAGTTTATTTATTTAGATAGTCTGTCAGTAAGACCCCAAATAAGTCAAGACCGCTGCCGGTGCACCCTCAATGACCAAAAAGCGCACGACGCCCCTCTTGCTAACTAATGGTGACTCTGTGAAACGGATTAAAGATCCTTCTCTCCGGGAAAACACCTCCACGCAGCCGTGCCCGTTATTGATACGGCAGGCGTGAAGGAAAGAGATGCGCCCATCTTCCGCCAAACTCACTCGTCTCGTTAAACTTGTGGATTAATCCGCAGTGTGCCATGAATGAATGCGGTCTGCTTTCTGTTGTGCAGTGCCGCGGACCTCACAGCTGTTGCAGGGATGGATGGCGATGCTCACAGCCGACCGCCTGACCGAAGGTACACAGTAAACATTACTGCGCATCTCTGGGTTTATTATTAGTCAACTCTGTAACCTTTAAGAAATTAATATTTGTGTGCAAATATCATGTTTGTGTTGCACTTTAGAAAAGTAACGATCTAGAGGTATACAATATACACGTGCTTTAAACTTTATCGGTTATAACGCGATTGTTTTGTGACGCTGAATTGGATGGTTGGAATCTAGCAGGATGTAAACAAAAAGATAAAGTTAATAGTCTTTTAGAAATATGACCATTTTAAACACATTGCCGTAACTGTTTCAAAGAGCACGCGAGGTAGAGGAACAAACCAGAAAATGATAGAAAACACAAGTCCAATATTTACTGACGCTTGGGCTGTTGTTTTCCCATCAAAGTGACGTCACTTCCTGGAGGATGTCATTAGGGAACTGTCTTTTGTTAAAGGTTATTTACAAAAGACTAACAGGATGGAAAGTGAGGGCAAAGGACACGGAAATGTGCATGAATGGCCCAGTTGCTGAGTCTTATTTGGAATAGTAATGAGAAATTGTAATGTTTAATACATATGGAATATTATGCTAATTTCATACATAGATATGATTATGGATCAGGTGTCAAAATCAAGGCTGGCCGTGTGTTTGTTGTTAATTTATTGTGGAACAGTCCTGTGGAGAAGAACGGCTCTATAATCCTAGAAATGTTACCTGGAGTTTTTCCGTGTTTTCCTGCACGGATTCCAGTTTTCTTTAACCTGAGGAAAGGGATTCATTGCACATTCCATATCCATGGGCTGAAGGAAAAGCTAGTAAGGCAAACTGTGAGATCTGAAGATAATTTATATAACTTAAAATCAATGTAATGTGTCGGCCAGTTACTGCAGACTGGGATATAAAAAGGTAAGTTTACACAAAAGTTACCCGCCTATATGTATGTTTCACACCTGTAGTAGGAAACGTTTTTGAGGAGACATTTTGAGTAAATGACAACAGAAGTTTCATTTTGAAGTTTAGGTTAGGTGATTTTTTTCCAGCAACATTTTGTGTTATGCTGGTTGAAAGTCTTTGCACATCCTGATAGCAATCAGTAAGTACAGTACTAAACATATTTATATATTATATACAGTAATATATTTATATATCCAATGTGGAAGGCACAGGATCATAAAATGTTCATACAATTCAGTTCGAATGCAATAATAGGATGTCTTACTTGCCTGTCAAACTATCTATGCGTTTATGTGATTAGAGGAGGCATGGCTTTAAGAGCGCTCTGAAGGGAGGGCGGGATCTTATGCTTTTAAAGCTAGGTCGCTAGCCGAAATGGCTTACCCTACTTTTGGGAGTGCATGTTTATATGACCACATCTCTGGTTTTCCGGTTGTGTCTTTGTTTATGAGACAGTGTGATCGTAATTAAAGTCTCTGTTGTCGCAGGCATTGCCTTGACCTTTGACATGCATGCATTTCCTGCCTGCAGAGCTGAGAAATGCTCTTGGACACATGGGGAGGTCATGGGAAATGGACTTTGGGGTAGTGGGGATGTGGAGCGCTCTCTGCAAAGCTCTTTAATTTCTTTGCTGAGGAAATTAGTATGTAATTGTATGTGAAGCTCTACTGGACAAAAGTTATCTCATAAAGAACAAAGTGAGTCCATGGTTTTCATTTCCCTTATAGATATGACTGGAGATTACAAATGGCCGCTGCACTATACAGTATGTGATGCTTGTTAGTTTGATCTCAGAGGCATTTGTACTTATCTTGTTTAAAAATCAGTGCCTGTGGGGCAAGACTACACTCTCATAATCACAAGACTGTGGCTCTGCACAGAAATAAAGGGACATTTTAGATACACTAAACAGATGCACAACTTATCCTTGGATACCACATGAGGCTGATTAGCCGTCTGTGTAACAAATGATGAGATCTGGAGTCTTACGTTCACATTAGCGTCAAATACGATCTTTATTAACATACTTTGGACTTTAAGACTTTGGAAATTTGTGCTCCATGGGTTCAGATTTAGCTAGCAACGATGATGTCAACTCAGAGTGTTCCAATGGCTGGAAGCGTTTTCTATGAAATCTGAGAGACATTTTCCAGCACGTTCTCATAACTCTTTTTCTGCTATTATTGTCTCTCATACACACACACACACACACACACTATGGCTATGAGCACAACTCTGCGTTATTGGTATTCTAATTGGAACTGATTCGAAGCAATTGTGAAGGCTTTTTATGAGAGCCTCGCTTGCCCACACACACGTGGACTGGTTTTTCTACCCAGATCTTCGGTTGGTGTTGCCAGTGGCATTTACCGAGATAAAGTGGTTGTGTAAAACAGCAGTTGTGTAATTTGGAAGCAGAATCCTGGTTTGTCTGGCACTGTGACCCGCAGCCCCCCCCCCCCATGTGTGGTGAAACTCTATTTGGGAATCCACACAGCCTTTCTCCAAGATATCCAATTCATTATAACAGTTTTCATACATCCACGCTCCTGCCTCGTCTTTTTACATGATTTTGTTGTATTTGAATCATAGTAGGTTTGCTTTAGTGTGAAAGCACTTGGTTTTAGGTTCATTCAAACAGTGGCCCGGGTTTGGAATCTGTGCGGGACACAGTCCCCGTGCCTCTTGTGTGTTTATTTATTCAATATTTTGTTTAATACCAGACAACAATAAGTGTACATACCTAACAGGGAATGTTCTTACAATGTTGGCTAATGTTCTTCTCAGATGTTCGTGCAGTAACGTTAATAGATCTTCTTGTTAGTGTAACATGTTAAAAATGTTACAGAATTAAATAAATGTTTAAATAGCATATAAACAAGCAATGGCGTTAATACATTTCTAGAACATTCAAAAAAACACTGTTAACGTTTTTGTTCCTTAACGGAAACGTTAGAGAAATGTTCGTACAACCTAAGCTTGTTAGCTGGTCCTCTTAGCTCCATTCAACACAAACCTATTTCCTCCCAAAAAGTGAAATGCAAAAGTCAGCAGATTGTGTTTGTGCGGCTAACAACAGACTGCAGATTTATCCACACACAGCAAGCCGATGGTCTTTAGCTCTGAACGGTTAAAAAAGAGACTGACAAATGAGTGGAATATAAGCTTCATCTGAACCTTAGGACTGGGAATATGAATGCAAGATGTGAAACTTCACAGGTGCTGGCAGGACTCTGCGGAATTCTGCTGCAGTTTGGCTTCTTTTCCTCTTGACATCTGGTCCCGGAATTCTGAGCTGGATGGGCCGTACGGGTGAGAATAGCTGTCAGAATGTTTACTCACTTATGATGTAATGTTAAGCGATTCTCAGCCATTTCCAAATGATCAGAACAGACAGCTCTACGTCTGAGAACTGAGGGCCAGTTCTTCACAGTGAGACGGTGTCACCTCAGGGATGGAGTATGCGAGCAGCTAAGAATTATTACAGATGTTTTCATTCCTTCTCACACTCAATTTTTCTCTCTTCATACTCTTGCATACTAACAAACACAGCTGTTCTCTTAAGTGTGGTGCTGAGAGCTACAGTATTAGAATGCTGTGGTAACTAGCTTGACAAAGCCAACACGCTAATGTTGTGTTTCAACTTGAAGTGCTTCACATGAGACCAAAATGTCTGATTGTGTATCATTTTATAGTATAGTAACTACATAGCAAATACAGCTGTATATCCCTTCAAACTTCAATCTGTCTTCAGACTGCACAGGCCTTCCAAATACATGAGACATATGACCTTCAAAGTAACTGTACTGTTGTAAAAATCCAGTCATGGCTTTGTCGAGCTAACATTTAATGTCTGTCTCGATGATTTTTCCTTTTCGTTCATGCATTTGGCAGACGCTTTTATTCAAGGCGACTTACAGCGCATTCAAGATATACGTTTTTATGAGTGCGTTCCCTGGGATTTGAACCCACAACCTTTGTGCTGCTAACGTAATGCTCTACCGCTTGAGCTACAAGAACATCACTCTTCTAGTTGTGACTTTGTGCGACAGAAATTCAGCGAGTGCTTAGTGAGAAACGTCTGTTAAGGTTTCGTCCTGCAGTTTTTTAGCAGCCAAATGTCTCAGATTAGTAATTCATGTTTTGTTTACGTAGTTTAGCGTGCATGTTTTAGGGTGGTTTAGACAACTCCCTGTGTTGCTTTCAGTACTGTGGAAAACTTTTCTCAGACGTTTCTCAGACATCAAACGCCTGAGGCGATTTGAAGCTGATAATTGCTCTTTACGTTTCAAAACAAGAAATAGTTTGTGTGTAGATACATAAATTTGTTCTGTGGAGAACAAAAACAGGAGGAAAGATACAATAATGGTCCCAAAAAGGTTGACGATGAAGATGATGAAGAGCGTGTTATCGAGGGGTGTTGTTAGATAAACACAGAGCTGCGCTTAGTTTGTTTACTATTACTAAGCAACTCAATGATAACATGTGCTGCCTAAGTAGGCAGCTTGCTAGGTTTTGGAACAGAGCCAGTGTCTGTTGATGCCATAGATCTTCTGCACATACCATATGTCCTGACTCCTTCACATACCACACACAAGCCCAGCCTCTGTCTCTCAACAGCTGTATTTAACACCCATAGCATAGATGTTTTTCATTTAAACTCAAAACAGTAGTTCTGTGCAACACAAGAGCTGATTTTGCTCTGCCTTTCCTAGCTGAAGAATGCCAAAGCCTTTATTTCTCACCACTGTCTTTCTCAGCTCTGAAAGAGGCCGTGTGGCAGGACTCCAGAGAACACAGGAGAATGAGGGTGTCTTTGTTGAGCTGTCAGGTCTGCAGGCACTGACCGTAAACTGTTTTGAATGCGGCAAAAGCAGCACGCTGCAGATTGATTTGTTTGGTGTGAATCAGTTGCTGTGTTTCGGGATAGCTGTCTTGCCTCGCTCAGTGGGCAGATACTGTATTCTGACCTGCATTCCAGAACATGATGCATGTTGAGTTCCTGCAGTGTGATGCATTTGTTGGCAGGACTGTAGTATGCTGTCAGTGTTGTGTGCTTGAGCGTGCTAGTGCTCACTTGTGCCTGTATACTGACCGTATACTGGGCCTGTATACTGGTTGCACAGGAATGCCCATGGACAGTTGAGGATGGACTTCACAGAAGATCTTGTGTGCATAGACCAAACCCTTAACAAATAGCAGATTTAAGAAGAACCCTTCAGTCAAATATGATTGTTTACATGCTCATGTCATTCTAAACCTGTGGAATGCTGAATATGATTTTATTTGTGTAAACGTTTTGAAGAACTTTACCTGAGTCAGAAAAATAAAACAGCATCCTGGTTTAGAACAACGTGTGTGACTAAATAATGATTTTATTTTGGGTGAATTATTCCTTTAAGACGCCATAAAAACAGAATGCATTTTAAATGTGAAAAACATGTTGTGAGACCCCTGAAGTCTGTTCAGTTGTGCTTTGTCCCTTTAACACAACAATGTGTCCTGTGTGAATGGCCTCATAAAACACACACACACACACACACACACACACTTAAACAAACAATCAAAGCAGAACTCCATGCACTCTTGTCTCCTCACTTCATAAAAACATGTTGAACCTGCTGTGGGAACTGAAAGAGAGCTCTCAGTTTTCTGAAGAAATGCGCCGTCGCATTCACATGTGCAGACTTTTCCACCTTCGTTTTTTCTTGAACACGCTCCAAAGCCACAACGCCATTTAACTGCATCAGAGAGAACCTCCCTTTTAAATGCATTTCAGCAATGTGGTTCTGCTCGCATTGTAGAACTGACAGATGTATGACTTTCTATGTCTTAAAATGTGACCAGTTAATTCCCGGACAGCTGGCTTGTGATTTACTGAAAACACATGAAATGTCATAATGCTAAATGTTAAAATGCACAAGTTATTAAGTATTTTGTGTGGGCTCTGTTGATTTGGGCAAATAATTGACCAACCGGAGCACCCTAGCAACACCCTAGCAACCCCCTAGCCACACCCTAGCAACGTGCTGGCAACCACCCAGAGTGCTCTAGCAGTGTGGTGAGTTTCTTAAGAATATTTAAACATCTAGTTTAAAACTATTTCTATTGTGCAAGTGATCTTTTAGACATTTTAACATCTCATTTTGGTCCGCACATCAAAAAAACATCTTTGCCATCTCTATAAAACATCTATAAACGTCCATCTGCCGCAGCACTTAGCAATCAGAGTCACTCAGAGAGTGAATCTCAGACAGCCGAGCAGGTCAGCACACACTGGTCGTCTCCTGTCAAGTGTGATCTGATGTTCGTGGAGTTTTTTCATGGTGTCAGGTTCTTCTCTCAGGTTTCATTACAGCATGGCTGTGAGCACATGCTGAATTTCGTAAAATCTTGTTTTGATTTACTGATGTCATTTTAATAGAGGGGTCCAGCAACTGTCATGAACTTTAGATGCCAAGGCACTTTTCATGACACGTGGTTTCCAGGCAGCTTTATGGAAAATAGTTAATTAAAATTCAAATGTTTTGAGGTCATCTACTGTATATGCTAGGGTGCTTTTAAAAGTGGTTCAGTTGAATACTCCCTAAAATGAGGAAACCACATCCTTCATACTAGCAAAAAGCAAATGACGGTTTACAGCCGTGATGTAAACTAAAGTTTATTGGCTCTTCAAAAAATATATAGGAACAAAATGTTTGATGTGTTACGCCCCAGCTTCCTGTTTCAACAGGAAATGTGAACAAGTTAAAAGCTGCTGTGAGCAAGCGAAAGATCCCCGACCCAGCTAACAATTTTTAGGTTGTAAGAAGGTTCCATAAAAACATTCTAGAAACGTTCTAGAAATATTCAAAACATCCAGTTTTTAGACGTATTAACATTAACGTTATTCGAATGTTTTTTAATTCCGTAATGCTTTTAAATTTCCCACGAACACCTTAGAAACAGTAACTACCATTACTGCATGAAGGTTTCTAATAACTTTGAGAGAACCGTTACAGAACATTAGCCAATGTTCTGAGAGTGTTCCCTGTTAGCTGGGGGGATTTGTAGGTGGATGAAGAAGAAACGCTGAGGGGAATGAAGACTCGGCAGAGGGAGCCAATCAGACACACACATGCGTGATAAATACAGTCGCTGTCTGTGTGCGATACCTATAATCGGCAATTGAAATGATAGCGAGATAAAACAGTAATTGCACTGCAGCTCTCAGTGTAAAAGTTAAACCCCTGGTGACTTTTGGATGCTACTGTTTGTGCGATTGGCCAGCGAGAGAAAACTCTAGCTGGTGTATCTCTGGCAAATGTGTCTCTATAAACAATGTGTCTTTGTTTCTGATGAAAGGATGTAGTGTAATAGTTTTAATTATGGCTCTGGGGGAAATACTTCCTCGCTTTGACTTATGTAAATGTTGAATCTTGGAGCTAATAAAGAAGGAACGAACAACCTTTTTAGACGCAGTATATTCCATCCCGGCACGCAACACAGTTAGTGGAGAAAGTGGATTTGAATTTCATTGTCCTTTAGGTAAGTTGAGCATTTAATTCCTGATTCCTTATCTTGTAAATGGTACAAAATATTCCTGTGGGTCCGTGACTGGAAACGTTTCCCCTCTGCATTGCTTATCTCAGTGTTTCTTAATGCTTGGCAGATGTTTTGACCAGCCTCTCTGGAGAAAGAGGTTTTTTTTTGGCCTTGTTGCGACGTATCTCTGTTTTCTGTGGTGGGAATTGCGAGGTCGGATGTATGTGACCCTGGAGAGAATTGTGGGTAAAATCAGCCAGTATGGTGACCTTCTATGTGAACTTTACAGTATGGGGCCATTTGTGGGTCACATCTGGGTCGCCCATGGTGTTCTGAACGTTACGTCTCTGTTGTACCACGTCTCCCTCATACGCTGGTCATGGGAGAGCTGCAGCAGCGTGCACCATAAATGCTTCTGTTAAACTCTGTTACCTTTCATTTCTTACTACGCCCCATTGGCTGGCTGAGATGGTTTTTAAAGGTTCTCCTCGTTTTACAGGTGCTGTTGTGGAGTGGCTGGTATGGAGTTGGTTTGTCGTGCTTTTAAAACTGGCTTTTAATGTGTTATTGATTTAAAGGCCCAAAACATCCACCGTGCGATTATACAATTACCCCTTAAAGGGATAGTACACCCAAAAATACAACATTTTTTATTTCAGATCCATTTGACTTTCGTCCGTGGAACTTGAGGAAAATCTTAACACTTGTCCTTTTTAACACTCTTGCTGTCATGTCTGCTTTTGTGTTTCACACAAAACAGAAAGTCATACAGGTTTGGAATAACATAATTAAATCATTCTTGTCATAAGCGAGCTGGCCCTTTAAGACCATCTAGCTGATAAGTCATTCAGACAGCTCACAGGCTAGTCTTGAGTTATGCACATCCCTAATAAAAGGACAGCATGAGAATCCCTTTTTGTTTTATTTTCCTCCCCCCTTCCCCCCGTTCTCCCTCATCTCTCTCTTCCTCTATCTTCCCATCCTATCATGATTCTGGAGTAATGGCCTTTCCAGACCTCCACTAAACAGCTTGTGTTTACTGGGAGCGACCTCGCTTACCATATTACCAGCTGTGGCTGCAACTGTGTGTTTTGTCTTTCCACAGGGAATAACAACCTCTGGCAGTTACCCACTCTGTCTGTCAAACACCTCTCTCCAATAAGAGTCATTTCCCTCAGCTTAGGTCCCGCCCACTTCAACCAGCCACGGCCCTTATTTTTCATAACCTAACAGAAAGGTTTTGCATTTAATCGTACCTTTTTTTTTATCAAATCCTGATTAGAATGAGTGAGAATGTTTGCAGTCTGACTGACTATTGTTTAAAAGTTAGTTTTTAAAAGCTAGGAGATGTTTCTCCCAGAATTGTTTAGAAATACACATAAATGAAGCAATTGTTAACATGCAGTAACAGTACAGCGCTACCGAACTAATGTGGATATCATAGCTCAGATCAGTTGGTCTTGGGAGAATCTATTGAGAAACGTTGGAGATTATGTTGAGATCGTCTCATTGCAGACACTGTGGAGATTCTGAAGAGGTTCTGGTTCAGGTTCTGGTTCTTGTGGTGCTGGTTTAATAGAGGAGACAAATGCTGTGGAGCAGCATCTGAGAAGCAGGAAACCTAAAGGTCTCCATTAGCTCTCAATTTTGTCTCGGATCATGTGTGTGATTATTATTTTTTCTTTCCTACAGTGTTGTGTGTAGCATACAGCCCCGATTTCCAAACATAACCAACATAATGGCCTTATTCACAAGCATCACACCTTTCAGCCGATCTGCAGAGAGAAGCTGTCAGCAGTTAGCATTTTTAGCATTCCCACTGTTTTTATAAGGGCAGAGGAAAACTGGCAAGTCAACGTCTTTCTCCAGCGAGGTCTGTGGGCGCTGGAAAGCCGTGAAAATAAAGAGTAAAGACAATCTCTCGTGTGGTTGAGCGCCGCAGATCTGGTGACTGTTGACACTCATTGTGAGACTGAGGAAACTGCAGAATCATGGTAAATCATGATCTCAGGGTTGTGTCTTCCTGCCATTATAAAGCTCGGCCTTAAAGGAGCATGTTGGAATTTTCCGCCGCACAAACAATGATTTTGACTACAAATAGCTGTGGATAACGTAAGCCAGGAGAGAGTTCCCTTTTAAACACGTACTCCTCAGCAGACTCAGGATTATGATTCAGGTTTGAGCATGTGAATACTCCTTCACTTTTAGGCAGTAATCTTTTAAAGCATATGACTGGATTTTTTGGGGCCTCTTACTTCATCCGACTGACTTTTTCAGGCACTAGGGCACTTTTTAACCTCATCCCAGCTAACAATTTTAGGTGATAATGTTTCCCTAACGTTTACAATAAGTAACAAAAACGTTTTTTGAAAGTTCTAAATGTCCAGTTTTTTAGATGTCGAATTAATGTTATTGTTTGATTATAAGAACTTTTTAAAAACATTTCACTGACTACATAAGAGGAACATTTTTGATATATACTAATAGAAACATTTTTAATAAAGTTAGGCAACGTTCTGAGAACGTTCCCTGTTAACTGGATTTGTCCTTTTAAGGAAGGCTAAACGTTTGCTGTAAGTTGTTTTAACGCTGGTTGGGTTTGCTTAAGAAGCAAAATGAGCTTGATACACCTAATACCACAATTGGTAAAAATACAAACTATTAAAAAAAATGTACGTAGCAGCAAACATACAAATTTATTAGTATAAACAAGACTTTCATTTTTATAAAAGAAAATCAAATACTTTGGTGCTAAACACAAAACACACTGTAACACAATGCACCAACCTCGTAGAAAATGTTTTTAATGTTGTCTGTTTATACTTTCTTTGTTTACTAAAGACGAGAGCGTCATACAACCTGCTTGTGTTGTCACCTGCCTGGTTTGTCCAGCTGCTGTCAGATGACAGATTCATTTGTGTTTGTTTAGACTCAAAGTCTGTGATATGGGTAGCATTCTGTCCTTTGTTTTTTGTTATCCTAATCAAATAAGATAACATAGCATTGTTTTATCATTGCTGTCTACAACCCGATCAGAACAGACTGTCTAACCCTCTGTTAAAGCTTGATATTAAAGCATTTGTCAGCTTTCCTTTAGTACACAGCCATAACTGTCCTATTGAAGCGCAGTTGGAACGGAGAGCTGACAGCTGGGCCTGAAGCAGAATCGTTTGAAAAGACGCATCAGTTTATCTCAACAGGTCAATTCGGAAGATTTAGCAAAACAGTCTGTTTCTTCCTACGCAACAGTCTGGTTCAGTGCCACTGCAAGCTTCTGTTTGTGAGCTAGTTTCATGATAAAGAGAAGAACCCAGTCGACACACGGCCCAGCTAACAACTGTAGGTTGTAAGAACGTTTCCCTAACATATCTGTTAAGTAACAAATATGTTTTTTCCAGGTTCTAGGAACGTGCAAAATGTTTTTTTTTTTACATATTTTTCAAACGTATTAACGTTATTGCCTGGTTGTACTTTTTTAATTGTGTAATGTTTTTAAAACATTCTACGAACTACTTAAGAGTAACGTTTTTGATACATTTAAAAAAGTTCAGCTCAAATTACTTTAAGAATGACACAAAAAAATGCTAGCACTGCTACGTACAGATAAGAACTTGTGGCGAGATGTTCTTGCTTCTGGAGACTGTCGTGAACAGCTAATCCAAACCATGAATTGCTGACTCAGGCTCTAAATGGTTGTTCTGAGTGTGTATGGCATACAGGAGTCACTCCTGAATGATGATGCTTGACAGTGTTTTCAGTTGTAGAATGCAATTCACACTCCCATTAAAACTGAACCCTGTGTGAGCAGAACAGGATTAAGAACTCATTAGGAAGGCTCATTAAGAAGGATTAGGAGTGACAACTGTATTTATCTGCAGTGTGCACTTGGAGTTAGGACGTACCCAAGTTAATAGGTGCTTAGGAAAGCGTGATTAAATCATCGGGTGTCATAACAGGAAATAAAATGACTCGGAAAGTCAAACTCCTTAAACGGTTCATAATGGTGATAAGATTGCACCCTGTTGTGTGTTAATTCCTCATATCTGTTGTGTCATCCAGATTCCAAGAAACAGTCACATGTTCTCCACGATACCAAAGCTTAATCAATTGTGTTTATTTGGCCACTGATTGATCTGGCTGTTATCGGCTCATAACACAGAGCGTGTTGATATGATCTCCTGAGGAATGGCATAATTAGGACCATCAGTCAAAGAAAAGCTGCAATAATGATGAGATCATGGGCAGAGCAGTGTTGTTGTTCTGTTGCAGATTTAATTGAACCTCTGGGCCGTGACATGTCTGAGCAAGAATGTGCGCAAATTCTTTTGTATCGCGCTGTTGCTGCCTGTTGTAGTTGCACGAAGGACCTCCCCAGCTAATTTTAAAGTTGTGAGAACGTGTCGCTAGCGTAAACGGTAAATTATATATAGAATAAAATATAGAATATACCTGAACTCGACTGACTTACAGAATTCAATGACTCCGTTTGTAAACCTAAACTGATAACATGACAAAATACAGGCACAGCGGACACAGATAAGAGTTGATTACATTAGAACCACAATCAATAGCATTTCAACATGTCAAATCATGAAGATAAAGCTTTTAATGATAGATGACCAATTCAGTGCTGCTTTATAAAGTTATATAGTAAGTGTATATAGAAAGCATCGTAGCTTTTACATATTCTGTGTGCCGTATATTGTTTATTTAAATGAAGTGTTAATTTGTTAACTACAAAGAAATATGAGTTTTGGCATTAAATTAAGTCTATCGCCAGCCCTAGTTAATTGCATCAGTCACCTGAGGCTGTTTATTTGTATCTGGTTTAGTGTTGATACTGAGCGAGTGTGATATCGTACTGTTTCAGTCCGCAGAACAGTCGAACTGAACCAGCCACACTTAAAAACACACATGCCTAAACACTTCATAAGCAGCCGGGAGGGGGGCATGCTGGAGCGTTAGGGGAGGGCGAGAAGTATGTACAACCTCTGATGTCATCACAAGGGGTGTGGCATTAAGGTAGGCCTGCCACTTGGGTACAGACTCTCTTTATTCGAGTGCTTCTCTCTCTCTGGATTAATGGAATATGTCAGATAGCTATAAAGAGGAATTTCACAGCACAGATTAGGAGGTAAGGAGCAGAAACAAAACCACACAATGGTGTCAAAAGCTGGCTTTAATGAATGCTTCTTTCTGTGTTACCTGCAGGGCAGGTAACTGTACCGTAGTGAATGTTCGCAGCTCTGGGTTTGTCTTGTTCGTGCTTGTTCATAAGTCACCCAGGCCAGCGTACCGTGTGCCAGTTTATTCTACCATGTTTACTTTACCTTGTTAAACCAGTCACACGACTGTACGTTATGTATTTGTTTTGTTAACACCTTTTACTGGGAAAAACAAGCAGCTGGGCTTTCATCATGTGTTACTGAGAACTGTAGGTGTTTGTACGTATGATTGGAAGTGTCTCAATTTTCAGAGTGCATTAAAATAATAACGTAAAAGTACGGTCAAATGATACTGGCTGATGGTGTTTATTTTAAACAGCAGAAGTTAGAAGAGCTTAAAATATCTCGGGTGGAGTCCGGCATGAAGCAGGAAGGTGTCTTTTGAATTTTGTTCAGCCCTTAGAATATAAACCCACCTTTCCCCAAAGGGCCAGTACTAGCAGGAACCTGTCAGGCACACAATGGCCCCGTAGGATGCGATTCTGCTTTGATTTGCCCCGCTCGACTGCCCCACATTCACTCAGCAGGCTTGGAAGCTTTTAAAACAATCTTCCAACAATCTGAAGACAACAGCTAGCGTGTTTTTTCCAATATTGAAATACCATACAGCAACGCAACTGTCGCTGCTGGGAAGCTGCCTCGCAGCAGCTGCAGTAATGCGCGCTGGAATGCGTGGAATTCCAGTGACCCGTACGTTGGTCCCCTTGAACCTTTTCTAGATATTGTTGTTTCCCAATATAATATAGATTAAAGATTTCTGCTGTGACCTCGGGAAGTCGCACTGTTTAATAATGTGAGTGGTCTTGCTGAGTAAGTCTTGTAAACATTAATTAGGCTGCTGTATGTGGCCCACTGCCACCCACATGACCACACAGCCTTTAATAAAGGTGACGGAAATGGGCGTCAGATACATTACGCCTGGTCAGCTGACAAAAGTCAGACATGTCTCAATGCAGTGCCTCTGTTTTAAATCTAGAAGGTAGGCAATCAGAAACCTGTGAAGGTTAAACCATGTCTGTACTGTCTCTCTCTCTCTTTCTCTCTCTCTCTCTCTCTGTTTCAGTTCAATAACTCTGGTGAATAGTGCTAAATGATGAAAGAACTGCCGAAAGTGATGTCAGTAATGCTTATCTCAGACTTATGAGATAAGCATTATGCTAAACAGATGCTAATTCGCATTCGTATTTACAGTATATACAGGTATTTACAGTATATACAGTAAGTGCTTGGAATACAAAGTAGTGTAAGTTGTATCCAACACACCCTGTTTAAACACTGAAAAACTGGTTTAAAAGTTAAAAAAGAGTTTTGTTGACGGAATTTATATTGATTCTACATATGAAAAAAAATCTTTAATTGTCCAGAATGCATCATGATTCTGCCATAATATTTAAGAAACCATCTTTTGACATTTTGAGCCAGATCAGATGGGTGGGGTGGTCCATGCTGGTATTTCAAATATTCGTGTAATGAGCTACAAAACCTGAGTTTACTCCATGACTCTGACAGTCCATATGTGTTGTTGTTCACAGGGTGTGTTGGGGCAGCCGTGGCCTAATGGTTAGACTCGGGTCCGGCTCAGGTCCGGCAGGGATTGTAGGTGGAGATTGTGAATTACCAGCACTCTCTCCACCCTCAATACCACGACTGAGGTGAGACCCTTGAGCAAGGCACCGAACCCCCAACTGCTCCCCGGGCGCCGTAGCAATGGCTGCCCACTGCTCCGGGTGTGTGTTCACGGTGTGTGTGTGTGTGTTCACTACTGTGTGTGTGCACACTTGGATGGGTTTAAATGCAGAGCACAGTTTCCGAGTATGGGTCACCATACTTGGCCTCACGTCCTTTCCTTTCCTTTTTCCTTGTTCGTGTTGCACTGATAATGTAGTTAACATAGTGTTAGGATCATGGCGTCCTGTAGAGTCAGTGCAGGTCTGCCTGCTTTGATGTACGGCTGCGGTCTTGTTTTGAAGACACAGAAATTAGCTGCAGATGTTGTTGGATGATGTAACAGGTGGTTTAACGGCATGAGACTTTAAGGTGTGAGCGACACAGCTGTTCACATAATCAGATTGTAGGTTTGGCTTATTAATTAATGATATTATCAGCGCAGACATCCTCTAGGCTGTGAGTCACTTTTATTACCACAATTGCTTTACACTGTTAGCTGTTAAGTAATTTTTCCAATAACAGCATGACATCACGGTGTAGTTAACGAACTTAATTGATTACAGTTGGCAGCGTTAAGTCCAGCGTGGTGAATAACTGGTGTATTCACATTGGTTGCCATTGTAAAGAGTTGTCAGGACCTCCAGTAAAAAATTAATTGCATAATTTCATTATGAGATTTTAAGACTTTTTTTAGGATGTTTCTTGAATATGAGTGTGTTTGGTCTTGAGGCGCTGGCAGATATTTTTTGATTATATTTCTGGTGAATGAGTTTAGATCTAAGTGATCTTATGTATGTGTCACAGGAAGAGACGCATGCCTGATCACGCCTCCAACACGCCTGCTGTTTGTTTTGCCTCTCTGAGCTGCAGATAGTGGTCAGAATATCTCTAGATCGCAGCTCCATTGGATCTGCATCCCTCACTCAGTTCATCACTTAACCTAACACCAAAAGCATTACTGATCCCAGATCAGTGATGCCTTTTGTCTTTTCAGCGCAATTGCTTGTTTACACGTGTGTCAGTAAAAGCTGCTTAGGTCAACAAAACAAATGAAACAATGTGTGCTGTCAGATGCTGTCATAAAGATCTGGTAAAGGTCTCTGCTATTCAAAAATTGTTCTGACAGGAAAACTATTGCCATGTGTGGACAGTTTACAGTTTGTGTTATTTTGACTAGAGTGTTAGCATCACATATTGGTCTGGCGAGCTGTTCGCTGAAATATTCAGAAAAACCCAAATGGTTTTTGAGAATGAAAAATGAGACAGCCATACTTTGTTATGGTTATAGAGGTACCAGCTAGATAGCTGCAGAACCTTGACATATCAGTGCTGAACACGCCGTGTCGGGCTGTTGTTTGCACACGTGTCTTCATGTGACTTTGTTGACTGATTTGGCCATTCAAGGTCTGTGGCTTTGCCAGCTGTGTGAAAAGATCACATTTAAAGTCACTTCATTTGGCTGTTTGTCGAGCTTAAGACAGTATAGAGGTTGACACAGCAGAATTACTAACAATCATTCTTATATAATATCTGTAAACCATCCGGTGACCTAAACTGTGGAATGAATTATTCAGGAAGTAAATGAATGATTTCTGTTTAAAACTAAACTGTTATAAACATCACAGGGTTAAATACAATGATGGGACAGTTGTGGCGGTTGTATTGCCATGGTAATGACTGACTAGTTAATTCAGTTATACACTTGAGGCTGTGTTTTATAGTGATTTTACCATGGTGAAGGTGGTTTTAGGCCTCTTGTGGCTTATTGTCACATTCATTTAGCTGAATAGTTTTTATTGTAAGTAATTATTGTAAGTTTAGCTGTATGTGTTTGATCTCAGAGTTATGATGAGCTTGTTCTGTTTTTAGTTCAGCTGTTCATGTTTGTGCTGTTTATAAAAATGAATCTTTAGATGTACAATGATAAGCGGTTTGGTAGACACTAATGGGAAGTTTGTTATTTGTAACATATTGTGTTTTTGCTTTGGCTGTGTTTCCTCTGTGCTAGTCCACTCAAAAGTAACATGCTATGCTAATGCAAACGTTTCATGAGCGTTCCTGCTTCCTCTGTAATTTCTACGTGCCGTTTCTCAGTAATGGATCATTTGTGAAACCTGTAAGTTTAATAAATATTAGGTTCATGGTTTTTTCTGGGGCAGAGAGAAATTTGTAAATTAGTACTTCAACAGACGGCTTGCTTGAGATTAACTGTGTTTTATAAACAGGACTTTGTTACCTTCCCATGTCTGTAGAGACACAGCATTTGGTTTAATTTGATATTCAAACAAAACCGTCTAGTTTTTATGGCGTAATATAGCCTGAAGTGCTTATAACCCCACTAACTATAAATGACTAGATTAGTAATAGACTAGTTTTTGGAAGTCCAGCGTTCTGAAAACATCCTGAAAATATTTAAATGTAGTTAATTGAACTGCATTTAACTGATTTTAGTTGATCTTTTGAGATAAATGAAGATGAATTAATTGACTTAAAATGCGTACTGTCACTTTAAGAGTAAAACTGCAGGAGCTCCATTGAAGATTTTGTTTACATACATTCTTAAAGGTACAGCTGCACTGAAAACATTGTTTAATTATATGCTTAAACATACTCAAGCTAACAGCACTATAGTGGACCTTAGTGCCTCTATTATTATGTCAGAGCCACAGTTGGAAAACAATCTTGTTAAGCAAGTTAAGCCTAGTTAACGTCGGCATGTTTATAGCTCAGTTCCTCATTAACGACACACCCAGTTTAATAGCTCAGACATTTGAGGGAAATTCTTGACTACTACCCCTTGACTACTGAGTTTTGTTACCACCACTGCTGACGAGGTGAGATTTAACAAGGTTTAACAACACCAACCACTAGCAAAGTGTAACCAAGTTCTCGCTTCTGCGCTTGTGTACCAATGTGATGTATGTTTCTGGCTCAAAGCTGGTCATGAAAAATGGTTATGATAAACTCAATTCTGACAGTTTCGTGCTAAAACATGAGCTTATTGTCCAGGGTACAAAATGTGGTTCCATTAACCCAAAACCTGAAAGAGCAGCAGAATTCCAATCTACCTTCATCTGCTCAGCAGTAATGAATGAATCTCGTCACTCCTCAGTCTTGTGACTTGTGTGTAAAGTGACTCTCAGCTCTCTCATTAAATGGCTGCTCATTTTGAGTGGAGAAGAAATAAATTCTTTCAGGCAACATCATGCAACGATCATGCAACGTTTTTGGTGCAATTAAAACATTTTCGCAGACAACCGAAACATCTAATTTTTTATTTCAAAAGCAGGTAAATTTGATCGGTATGAGTCGTGGTTCTTAACAACATCCTCTCTCTGTTTAACAGGAGATCTTCGAAACACAAAGCCCCTCCTCCTCCTCCAGTTCTCAAAGGCCTGGATGCTCCACTGCTTAGCCACAAGCTCCCTGCGCACCCTCACCCCACCATGAACCAGAAGGAGAACCTGCTGGAGCAGGACCTCACTCTAATCGTGGTTCTTCCAGGAGGGCTGGAGAAAACCACTGTAGTCCATGGAAGGTGAGATGATTGTAGTGCTATTCATATTGGTTGCACCCACTCGTAGACACATTGGGTCTTTGTTGACTAGTTGTGGATCACATGACTTCCAACAGCAGGAGGAAAATAATCTGCCGTCCACATACTGCGTGTAACTGGATGACAGCTTTATATTTTTAGAATGATAGAAACCCACAGTTAAGTGAACCCTGAGAATTGAGTATGTTTCCAGACCATTAGTTGACTTATAAGTTTACTTAGGCTGTGGTGTAATGCACCACTGCCAGGGGCATAGAAAGGGGCTATGTTATCATCTTTGGCAAACTGGTGCACCGATGCTCAGCGCTTGGGTATCTGAACGTCTCCTAAAGCCCTCTGGTGCTAGACTTCCTGTGTTCCTGTAGCTCAACTGGTAAAGCATTGCATTAGCAGCCCAAAGGTTGTGGGTTCGATTCCCAGGGAACACATGTAGTGATAAAACGATGTATGCCCTGATTGCACTGTAATCCAGCCAACAATTTTAGGTTATAAAAATGTTTCCTAATGTTTCCATTAAGTCGCAAAATCATTAAACATTATTATTTTAAGAGTTCTAGGAGTGTTCAAAACATCCAGCATTCTAGACGTTGTATTAACATTATTGCTTGGTTATAAGAACATTATTTAAACCTTTTTAAGTCTGTAATATTTCTAAAATGTTCCACTAACAACTGAAGAATAACCGTTTTCATTTATGATGATGTATAGTGTTAAGAAAGGTCTATTTGATAATATTGTGATAACTTTGAAAGAACTTTTAGAGAACGAGCCAACATTCTGAGAACGTTCCCTGTTAGCTGGAAAGTTGCTTTGCATAAAACCATCTGCCAAATGCATACATGTAATAAGCATAATATGTATTATGTATTGTAAACACAGAATATGAGTGGCAAGAGATGAATGTTGTACAACCTGAAAATACTGGTTTACTCACAACTGTGTCAGTTTCTTTACCCCCTAACAGCCTTAGCTGTTGTAGAGGATTAAATAGCAGAGATTTAACAGAACTGTCGTTTTAAGGAATATTTTGTTTTTAAAGCATTGATCTCTGGCTCCTGCTGTGAATGACGTCATGAAGATAATTGTTGTTATGAAACTAATCAAATAATTTCTGCACTGAGTCATGGGGTGTGGCAGCACAATTCAGAGCGTTCCTGCCACAGATGTTGGTTGGTTTGGACACAAGACGTTAGAATAATCTCGTACCTTTCTTTGCCATGGTGATTAAGCACTTCAAAAATTCACTAGCTGGATGATGATGAAGGTGTGAGTATTCAGAAAGGGATTATCTGAATAATAATAATAAGATGCTTCACGTTGTCTTTAAACCCTTTATCTGAACTGTTACAGGTGTGACATTTTTAACATGGAATTTACTTAAAGCAAAGATTCAAAACCTAGAGTCATTTTTTCAGTGTAACAAAGTGGGAGGTAAAACCATTGTATATAATGCAATTAAATGATCGCAAATGTCAATTATTGACCGAGCAGAGTAACCAGCTAATGATCTTAAAGCTACAATCAATAACTTTAGGATAAGTACATAACAGATCAGTGTTCAAAACTATCCCCTTACCCTGATTCACAGCGGTACATTTATAATAATGATTGATCATTTGAGCTGTCGGGTCGGATTTCACTGGTAATGTCAGTTTGGCATCTTTCAACTTTAACATAAGTTAAATAAAATTACATACACTTGTAAGTAACCTGCAATTTTATATTTTAAACAAAGAGGCAGATATTATGGATTGCAGCTTTAAAATGACCAAATATCACCTAATAGGTCTTTAATTGTTACAGTTTGTTTTCAGTGATATAAAAGAGAGTTGTGTTCCTGTACTGACCTGGTCTGAGATTTAAACCAGTCTGTCATCACTGGTTAATCATGGTTTTCTTCTGTTCTTTGATCCTGAACAGCTATAAAGCAAACCTGGTTTTGCCGAATCTTTAACTGTTTTACCACCTTCATGCTAAAACTGAAACCAAATACATTATAAAAGAATTACTCATCATATTTTTATGGTTTATGTTTCTGAACTTGATACGAGTGCCACCCAACCTCGCTGGCCTCATTATAATGGGGATTAAATGATTGGCTGTTGGATGCTGGAATTCCAAAAGCAGTTGGAAAGTTTTGTGAGGTAAAAGCTCTCTGAAGAATTTTCCACCCTTTCAATGCGCTGCATGTCGAGTCTATATGACATAGTGTTCTCTGAAGCCCTGCTGGAGTCCAATGAAATAAGAAAGGAAACCACATTTGAAGTGAAAACTGTTTGTTCGTACTCTTGTGACACACACTTCACTGTATATCTCATGAGTTATTTACTTCATGATGATGTAGGTGTCGTAATGAAGACATAGATCGTCAATCACATGACAATTCTGTCATTTCTGGCATAAAGCTCTCTGCCATACAACCGTTTATAGTAACTAGCGTTTAAAATAAGCCTAAAAGAGAAAAAAACACATGAAGGTAATTTATATGACAGCAGACTGAAATGTAATGTACATTTCGGTCTGTTTTTACCACAGAAATGTTGTATGACCTGGAATTGTAGCGCTGTTATATCAGTCGAGAGAAAAACCGTTACAGCTCATTTACATGAAGTTGAACGGCATGTTTGATGTTCCTACAGAAACAAATCACTCATGCAAATTCTCCTGATGCTTGAGAGATAAAATAAAAAAACTTGTGTTGTGTTTTCGCACTCCTCCTCAGCAGACGCACTCTTCCATCTTACTGTCTTGTTTTTAATACATTTAAAGTAACAGTTTATCCAAAAATATACAGTCACATGATGTTACAACCCCTATATAGTTTAGTTAAAACACAACATGACAACATGGTAAAGCTCTAATGTATAACTCTCTCTAGTTAAAAATGATCAAAAGTAAGTTACTAAGCAAGTACATAACAGATCAGTGTTCAAAACAGCCTCCTTACCCCCGAGTGACAGCAGTAAGTTTGTAATAATGATTAATATTATAATAATTTATAATGAAGCTGGGTATGGCTTCCGGGGTAATGTCAGTTTGACCTCATTTAACCTCAGCCTATGTAAAGAAAAGTGTGTAAAGTAACCTGCAGTTACACGTCACAAACAGAGGTGGCAGTAGAAAGGCGAATGTTACAGATTGCAGCTTTAAGATGAACGTTTACGCTTTTTTTATATACAAATTTTGGTCTGCTTGGTTCACCAAACTGTTATATGGCTCTAGAGAACCGGTTTTATGTTTTCAATGTTTGTGTTTCCCTCTGAACAACATATCCCTCTGTACAACATCAGGAAGGTCAGACCCTTCCTATCGGATCATGCAGCACAACTTCTCGTTCAGGCTCTGGTTCTCTCCAGACTGGACTACTGCAATGCCCTCCTTG
>JAZGTJ010005653.1:0-26922 GCA_036877575.1 Botia almorhae
TATCACAAACCCATCCTGGCATGCATTCACAAACCCATCCTCACATGCACTCACAAACATCTTTGCGTGCACTCACTGTCATACGCATCCTCGCGTGCATTTACTGTCATACGCATGCATAAACACTGTCATGCGCATGCATCCTCGCGTGCGCAAACACTGCCATACACATCCTCTCGTATACTCTCTCTCTCACACTGTCACATGCACAATCCTCACAGTCTCTCTCCGCACAAATAGACAACGTCCTTACATATATATCTTTGTTACATATGCCCACAACAAGCATGCCCTGTTCAAATCTCCATCATGCTGCTACTTTTATGTCTAATACATTAAAAGAATTATGGTACAGTCCATTATTTATCAAGTTTGATTTTCATTCAACAGATGCCTTTTCAAGATAAATCCAGAGAAAGTATCAAAAGTGGAAAAGAACACATCAAAAAAGCAAATGGCGGAAAATACAAAGGTTCCTTTACAAATTAACAAAATTGCAGACCATTGTTGCAGTTCTTAATAGTTTTTTATACAGATATATTGTTGTACTTGTGATCATTTTATTTTTGTGTATTGTTAAAATTATTAACAATGTTATTTAAGTATATTGTCACATCCTTGCATACACACATCCTCAACACATACTCTTATACAAACATCCTCGCATACACTCAATCTCACAAACACTCTCATACACACATCCTTAACACACTCACTCTGGTAGTACATTGTCACAGTTATGAACAAAATGTTATTATATTTTTGCAGTTTTTAAAAAATTTTTATATGGGTATACTGTTGCAGTCAAGAACTTTCATATTGTTGCAGCTGTAAAAAAATATATTGTATATTGTTGTAGTTATGGTTTATTTATATTGTTGCCTATTGTCTACCTAATATATTGTTGCAGATAACTTTGAAATATAAAAATTAAAAAATACTTTTTGCATTTGATTGTGATTTTTTTTTATAGCAGTTATTAATCTTATTGTGGAAATATATGTAAAAAGCATGAAGTTAGCAATATGTAATTAAAGATTTAAAAGCTCATGGAATACAGGAAACCTTACATAAAATTACAGTTAAAAACTGTATTTGTAACTACGGAAAATTGCTGTAATTTAACGTAACAGTTATTTTCTGTTATTTTACGTTTTTTTGGCACCCCAGCTGCCTGAAAAATAGTTTTTACGTTTTTTTACAGTGTAGTTAATTGTAATTATGACAAGATGGGAGAAAGATTTTATAGGTTACATAAAAGGGTAGATTTTCAGTTAAAAATAATAAAAACTTAAAAATCATGTCTGTTCATAGCACAGAGGTACAGACTTTCTTTTTGGAGCTTCACAACGTTGTCCATACATTTCATTGTATAAAAGAAAATACGTCAAATTATTCTGTAAAATGCCTTATTTTCTGTTCTGCAGAAAAAATGAAGTAAAATTTTAAAATGATACGGATGGGGCATTAGAAGATGAGATGGCTTCGGAGATCTCACCTGCCGCAGTAGCGGCGGCTGGAGAATTGCCGGAAAGCCGCAGACGGTCGAGCTCCCCCTGTAGGCGGCGGATGAGATCATCTTTAGCGTCGAGTTCCAGCTCCAGCTCATCTATAAGAGCATCTCTTTGCCGTAACTCCTCTATCTTTAACTGCAACGCGAACTGAAGATCTCTGAGTGTCCCCATGAACCTTATGTAAGGGCATACTGTATGATGAGTCTTGAAGACGGACAGATCGACTTCTGCGTGCGTTTATTGGAGTAAAATAACTCGACAAGAGAAATACATAAACGGTACAGCGCGACTAAAGTTGTTCTGCAAATATTTAATTGGACTGCAAATGTTAGGTTGCACACTGAGACAAATGTATTTAGGACTGCAAAATAAAATATTTTACAACATACTAATCAACTAATCGACATTTATTACTGAAACGACGTTTACCTGGATGACACGGTGAGACAACACGGGAATTACAGACACGGCAAAGACGATTCCAGGCAAGAATGATGGAGCTGATGAGCTTTTAGAATAGTGTGGAAATCCAGAGCGAGTGTTTAAATTATGTCTTCACTGCACGCGCGGCGATCTGCTACAGACACTAGAGCGTGAATGAGGGAGAGAGAGAGAGAGAGATTTCCTTCCTCAAAGTCGTGGAGTGGGGCAGGGGTGTACGCGGTTTTCAATCCTGGTCCTGGGGACTCACAGCACTGCACTTGATTTAGCTCATGGATGATATGAGCCAATGCGCTGATGATCTGAATCAGGAACGTTAAATAACCAAGACTAAAGACCAAGACTAAAAATCACTGCTCTAAAACAGTCCCCAAATGCAGTCTGCCTAAAGATTATTCCAATCAGTTAAGCAGCAATTAGTAATCTATGGATATGAGGTCTGTGGCCCCTTCACAACCACAGCAAAATATTATGGGTGATTTGACACTATGTGTTAAAATGAACACTTTCCGAGTCACCATACAGGTCCATCTTTAACAGTGTTGTTAACACTGACCAAAGTGTTAACTGCAGTGTAACATTTAACATTTTATGAGATGATACATCCAGCATACCAACGGTATTATTTAATGCTAATTATTTGTAAATACTGTAAATACTTTTTTCCTTAATTTTGAAGTGGTAAGGCAGATGATATATAAAACGTAAACCAAAATAGTTCTTAGACAAAACGTGACTAAGAATAAAAAGTCAATTTATTGAACAATGCATGTCTTTCTTTATTCTGCAATAACATTTTTGTTTAGTACAACATTTTTTAACAAGTTAAGACAGGTTCTCCCATCCTAGGATCACTATCCACCTTTTAAACCTAAAGAGAATTTTAGGTGGAAATTCTTTGGTTCTCCAAACAATTGATGAAACCCGAGCCTTTCTGTGCATTGTAGGGTTAGGGTTCCTGTTGCAGTTAAAAAAAGTTTGGGTAAAATAAACACACAAATGCTTTTAATCAACATCAAAGTAAAAGTACTTAACATAGCCTGTCATCCTTTCAGGACCTTATTAAGTTATTAAATAATGCAATAATGCCAAAGGCATATCTTTTGTTGATCTAAGTGGTATCCTTTTGCAATAATAAAAAATACCATGATACTTAAACATATAATGTCTGTCTCACATTAAAATAGAAATATCATAAACATAAGTCAGTTGAGATAGTGGAAGGATGTCAAGACATAACCCTCATGGTAAAAAATTCTAAACCTGTTGCATTATTTTACAAAATGTTTAAAAATAATATTTTTTAACAATAATAGAGAAAACAATTTGGGTACTTACATGTTATCTCCATCATCCTCCACAGAATTAGCAGCTCACCGCTTTCCAGTGGGCATACTGCCCCTGTCGTAGTGATTGAGAGAAAAACAGAACATCACCTTTTTACTTACTAAACGTTAAAGCATGTCACATTTTCTTGTATCTCTGTTTGCCTGTTAAATGGTATATTCCACAGGATTAAACAGCAACTCTCAGACTGAAAGCACACAAGTAAAGTTTAAAAGATGATAGCAGTTAACGACAACCAAACCCTTAAGTAGAAATAATCTTACAAACAGTATTATATGAAGTATATGCAATTTGTTTTTGTGATAAAATTAAAAAGAAATTAATGCTATACCTTGGAATGTACTGCACTGCGTGAAGACAAATCCGGGCAAGACGATGGAGACTTTAGAACTGGTGGGAGAATTAAAAATGCTCTGCACCTGCACAATACTGATTTCATGTCACCACCCAGAATGAACACTACAGTAGCACTAAACAAGTGATAAAGTGGGTGATATTTGTAATTAAACACCAGATTTTAGAACTGGCTGCACTAAGCACTAAGTTTTAATCACTCAGTTATTTGCTGTAAACCAAGGGTTCACTCGACTAAAGGCAGAATTCTGTAACAATATTATATGTATACGAAAATACCCAGTCTAGGTGTTATGCCGATCTATTCCTTTCCGTTTGTCAGTGTACAACAAACTCAAAGAAAATGAGGGAAATGTGGAAAAATAGAACAAGAAGTGCTTACAACTCACCAAATTGTATCAGGAATTTGTTAAATTAAATGAAAACATTCAAGAGCTAATGCTGGATGAAGAAAAGGAGGATGATCAGCGTATCTGGTTTAAACCGAAGTCATCAAAAATCATTGAACCAGGTGACAGTGTTCAGAAGTTTCCAGGTTTGTCAGCTGGACATTCTGTTGCATCTTCTGTCACCCCTTCAAGTTCAATTCTGCGGATGAAGGAGGAAGCTGAGAAAGCTGCTCTGTTGGCCAAAGCTGCTGCTTTTAAAATGATTAACTTGTCTAACTTAAGACTAATGATTGTCTAACTTAAGACTAATGATTAACTTGTCTAACTTAACTTGATTAACTTAAGACTTACTTGTCAAGTAGATGTCAACTAAATTGAAGGAATTACAGCTACAGTGGCTGTACTGAACAGATGAAACAAAGTGAGATTAAGAAAGAAACAAAACCTCAACTTGACAAAACATCTTGTGTTGCGTCAAAAGAACCATGCTTTAAGCTCATGTTTAAATTTAAAGAAGCAAAAAAACACAAGCACACAAAGACAAAATTGAGTTTTTGAAATCAAAAGGACTGTGCTTTGGATGCCTCACGCAAGGACATTTAAGCAAAGACAGTAAGAAAAGACTTACTTGTCAAGAATGTTCCAAGATGCATCCAAGCATTTTGCAGATTCCAAAGGAGAATAGTTTCAAGTCCAGCAGTTGTGATGTGAATGAAGCCAAAACAAGCACAGCTTCGGTAGACCATAAAACATGTGGATACACTGGGGCCGGAAACAGTAAATGCATCCTAGTTATAGTCCCAGTGAAGATCAAGTCTAAGAAATGTGACAAAGTAGTAAAAACATATGCCTTCATTGACCCAGGAAGTTCTGAAAAACATTTTGCACCGAGGTGTTAATGAGAGATGTGAATTTAAAAGGCAGAAAGACTGACAAAGTGGGTGAGCACTTGACAAGACTTGCAAAGACAATGGGGCTGGGATCAGAATATTCCAGAAAAACAAGCACAAGAATGGTTCATGTGGCAAAATGACATAGAACAATTGTCAAACTTCAGTGTAAGTAGATGCTTCAAGCCAGACAACTTTGGACATACCATGTCTGCTCAATTGCATCATTTTGCAGATGCAAGTGGGAATGACTATGGTACAGTCTCTTACCTGTTACTCACAAATGAGCGTGGAAAAAAAACACTGTTCATTTGTAATGGGTAAATCAAGAGTTGCGCCATTGAAACAGATAACAATTCCTAGAATGGCGTTGACTGTAGCAGTTATTGTAGCAAAAATGGACAGAATGTTAAAACAAGAGCTTCAGATGCTCTGGACTGATACCCTCACAGTGCTTCAGTGCATTGAAAATTAAATCTCATGGCTTAAAACAGTTGTTGCCAATAGGCTTCCCTTTATCAGAGAAGCTTCGGAGCCCTCACAGTGGAAATATGTTGGCACTTCATTAAACCCAGCTGATACAGCCTCCATATCAGCTGGTTTTAATCAGCATTAAAGCGGAAAGCTTTTTGAGGATGGAAAGTTGGATAGCAAACACAAGAGTGAATGGCCAGTGCGACCAGACCAGGCAGGTGAGGGGAAGGTTAAATTGAAAAAATCAGCTGTAGTAAATTGTGTCAGCACTACAGAAAAAGGGAAACCTCTGGATAAACTGATTGAGTATTACTCAGAATGGTACAGACTGAAGAGAGCCATTGCTTGGATGTTGCGGCTGAAGGAAATACTGCAGCACCTATCAAACAAGAGAAAAGAAATTTAAGATGGTGTAAGTCAATCTGAAAATGATCCATATAAACAGCAAGATTATTTGCAAACTTACATGCTCAAGCTGAAAAAGATACTGACTAAAAAATCTCTTTCAGTTGACATTGAAATTGCTGAATTGAGTCTAATCCACTATAGCCAGTTTTGTCAGTTTCCATGAGTTCAAGTCATTGCAAAGAAGCCACGTCAGATGAACAAATTCCTTTGTACAAATTGGACCCAGTAGTCCAAGATGGCATACTACGAGTAGGTGGTCGCTTAACTCTGTCTGCGATGCCAGAAACTGCTAAGCATTCAGAAATTCTTGATAAAAAGCAGCACATAAACCTTTAAAACACAGGCCATAGTGGCAGAAATCAGATTCTGTCAAAACTATGAAGTAAGTTCTGGGTTGCAGCTGCCAGTGCAGTCATAACAAAGCTGATTTCCAAATGCACAGTGTGTAAAAGGTTACATGCCAAAGTCAGCGAACAGAAAATGCCAGATCTACCAAGAGATCGTCTTTTGACAGATAACACTCCCTTTACACATATAGGTGTGGATTATTTTGATCCCTTCTTAATAAAATGAGGACGCAGCTTGGTAAAGAGGTTTGGAGTGTTGTTTACATGTCTAACTATAAGAGAAGTTCATATTGAAGTGGCCAACAGCCTTGATGCCTCATCATGCATAAATCCCATACAATGGGATTTATGGGCTGAAAGAGAGCTTAAAGAAGCTATCCAAGATTTCAGTCAGTTCAAAATAGCTGACATTCTTGTCCAAAAGTATCAGCATTCCATCAAAGTGGAGACAGATATTAGATGAAGAAGGGCTTTATAACATTATATCTTAAGTTGAAGCCATTATCAATGACCGACTGATTACTTAAGCATCAGATGACCCAAACGACTTGGAGCCCTTGACTCTGAATCATTTTCTGCTCATGAAAAACAACCAATCATGCCACCAGGAGTGTTTAGGAAAAAGGACTGCTATTCACATAAGAGATGGGAAAAAAAACAGAAATTGAAAAGAAATTTGGTACCTGGAGACAGTGTGCTTGTAGATAATTGTGCACCAAGGAATTCTTGGATTATGGGAAGAGCTCTCAAGACCATACCAGATGCTTCTGGTATTGTTCGACATGCTTGTATTCAGACCAAAACTTGTCAGTTGGAAAGGCTAATAACAAAACTCTGCTTGTCGCAAGAAGCAAAAGAAGAGTAAGAGTTTACATAAAGACTGTAAATATAAATTTCATAGAAACTATAGACTTTCGAAAAGAGCTGTTTAAAGAAAAGAGAATGATCTTTATGACTCCATTAAGTATCTGAATTAGATAATTGTTACACTCAGGCATAAACAATTAGGGGCCAGAGTGTTAGAGCCATAAAGCACATTAAGGAAATTGCAATATTTTTCAAAATTATTATTATATTCTTTATTTGTGAGTGATTATTATTTGATATACAATTAGCATATTCTGTGATATTTGTATTGCATATGTGACATTTCATAGGTCAAATTTAACCTCATACATAATACATATGCAGATTGAAAGTTGAACCTAAAAAATACGAAGAAAGGGGCTTGGTATTAGACAGTCTTTTGACCGTTCTTTGAAACCATCTCATTCGGAAACTTGGAAAAAAGTTTTTATGTAATTAGTTATTAAGTTTGATTTTTGAGTTTGTTGTACACTGACAAACGGAAGGTAAACTGTTACACTTCAAATTTTGGTTTTACACGTCAAATCCTTTGTGCCGGTCCCCATGAAAATGGCGGAGAATGGAAAGGAGTAGAATGCCATTACACTAGGGAAACATTTTCCCCCACAATTCACAGACCAGCACAAACATCTTATCCAGTCTCAGGAAAAGGACAAACTACTATACATACTGGGAAAAACCTTAACAAGCTCAAACCTGGCTGCGAGGTACATTAAGTCCTGCTATGACAAAAGGACAACCAATGGAACAGAACAATTAGTGAGACAATAGAAAAAAACAAAAAAACACCACACATAAACCGATATTACAGCATTCTGTATGCTTTACTGAGATTTTTGTTAATACTTTCATTTAACTGTTTATATAGATTTTTGTATACTTTATTATTTTAATGATAAAGTTAGAAGTAGTATAAAAAGTTTTAAGAAATTAACAGATTGTAGTAGTTTTAAAGCTTAAAAGTTCAAGAATAGATTTCAACATGATGCTAACACATTTTAGTATGATGCATGTTTTATCATGATACTAATACCTCTTAGCATGACGTTACCACATTTTAGTATCAATTAGCATGATGCTAACAGATTTTAATATGATATCAACATGTTTTTACATGATGCTAATAGATGTTGGTATCCCTTAACATGATGTTAGCAGATTTTGGCACGATGCTAGTATGTTTATGCACTATGTGGCTGCTGGGGTAATGTAAACAGTTGCTAGTGTGTACCTAGACAGTAAACAGTGTAAAACTAATAGACAGATGTGTGTCTGAATTAAAAGAGACAACTCCCATGTCTTTATGACGTTCTTGTGCTGAGATACGAACAGTTAAGGCTATGTCTACATTATGGATAAATTTGAAAACGGCGTTTTAAGTGAACCAAGAATGTCCTTTCCCGGGCACCGTACGTTAAAAGGGACATTCCCGCGTCACTTATTTGGTCGTGGTCGACATGACTGCCAGCGCCTCAACAGTTCTTCCTAAAGGCGACGTTTATCAGTGCTGCATGGTCAGTCAGATTGTATGATAGCCTGCCCTAGAAACCAAAGTTGTTGCACACAGGTAGACAGTTTGGTAAATGCTCATCTCTGCGCGCTTTTTATGCTCTGTATAATGCGTTTATCCTCGTGGAACAGCAATAACATATATATAACAGAAACCTGCACATATAAATGTACTTACATCGAGGCATTAAACGCATTATACAGAGCATAAACAAGCGCGCAGAGATGAGCATTTACCAAACTGTCTACCTGTGTGCAACAACCTTGGTTTCTAGGGCAGGTTATCATACAATCTGACAGACCATGCAGCACTGATAAATCTGTTACATTAAAGAATGTCGTTCCCTCAACATAAGAAGCCAAAATAAGTAAACCGAGAATGTCCCTTCCCGGGCACCGTACTCATCCACACTGAAACGCCTGAAAACGTCTTACGTCCCTCTACTGCGCATGAGTACAACGTAGAACATTTTGACCTGCGTCATTTCCGACCGGCGTTTATTTATCTTCCGGCCATTTAAAACGACTTGGCAATGTCTAGGAAAGGCAGCGATTTTTTCAAATGGACATACAATGAGGTGGAGTTGCTGTTGCGAGTAACAAATGAGTATGAAGTAGCAAAAGCTATGGAGAATGTAGACTGGGAGACATGCCATCTTGGCTGTATTGGTCACATGACTAAAAATGCGTCATCGTTTTCAAACCCCTTTTTCACAATTCACACTGCGACAAGAAAACAGCGTTTTCAAATGTATCCACTTTGGAGAGCGTTTTCAAAAAGCTACGTTTTAGTTGACTTTAAACGTTATCCCGTTTTCAAACGAAAACGTACCAGTGTGGACGTTTTCCACACTGCAACCTCATGTTGGTTGCTAGGGCGTGGCTGGACAGTTGTCATGGTCATAATTAAAGACTATTTGCCAGACTCAAAAGAGACCACCCACTTGTCTCTTATGATCTTATGATGCCTCTCTCCTTTTTCAAAGGAAGTCAACGGGGTGGTTGGATGAGTTCTGTAGCTGGTTGCTAGGGTGTGGCTTGAAAGTCAACATGTTTGATTTAAACTTATTATTAAATCATGATAATAATAATAATGATGATATGTTTAAGTCAAACGTTTTGTTTTTTTTAAGCCAACATAATTATTAAACCTTTCCTAAGTAGTTTTTCCCGCCGTTACCATTGTTACGTCTTAAGCACCCGGCAACAAAAAACAAAATCTCTGATTGGTTGAAATATTTTGTAGGCGTGTCGTTATTATTTGTCCAGAACGTTCTTCCGTGTTGCGTTTATTTACGAGCAAGAGGCCTGACGTGAATTTGATATCGTACATTATATAATCAGCCTTTAAGTGTATATATTCCAGCCTTTGTGATACTCTGGGAGGGAAATCATGTTGCGTAAACTTATTCTAGCTGCTGCTATACTCGCCAGCTGTTTTGCCATGCATTGTAAGTAAACTGTCTTGTTTAACGCAGATTTTGTTTTTATACTAATCGTGTAATACATATTCGTAAATAGTGGCGAATTCTTTAGTGGTTTTAGGAATTAGTACATTTATTTGATAGTTTTAGAGTTTGTGAATAATATGTTTGTGCTGACTTTATGGTGTAAAGTATTCAGATACTTTCACTTTCACTTGTGGAAAATGGGCATGATTTCAAGAAACTCGTTTCACTTGATTCTTTTGGTAAAAGTCATCAAGTTGTGATATAAGATGATATGTTATTTACTCAATGCTATTTTCGCTAGAATTTACAAAATAATCAATGTATAAACTAAATACATAAATATAAATAATAGAAAAAAGCTGTGACATCGCTTACACATTCACAAATACATTACATTTACATTTAGTCATTTAGCTGACGCTTTTATCCAAAGCGACTTACAAATGAGCATAAGGAAGCAACTTCAAATACAATACTGGATAATGTTGCTAATATAAAGATTTACATTTACATTGCTTAAAGGACAATTTTAATCATAACACCCTTTATTTAATTAGTGTGTTCCTTGGTGTTAAGTGTTTAGATGTCAAAATAACAGAGTTTCTTTGTATTGTATTGTATTGTCAATAGCTGACCCACAGGTCCAGGTATATAGCCGCAACCCTGGAGAGTATGGGAAACAAAATGTGCTGATTTGCTACACCACTGGCTTTTATCCTCCTGAAATTACCATTGAACTTCTCAAAGATGGTAAGGAGATTCCTGGGGCCACACAGACAGACCTGGCCTTTGAGGAAGGCTGGAAGTTCCACCTGACCAAGTATGTAGAGTTTTTGCCTAAGATTGGAGAGGTATATTCCTGCAGAGTGACACACATGAACAACATCAAGACCTACACATGGGGTGAGAACATACCTGAAGTTCATGTCATGTGAATGTTTAGAGATGCCTTTTCATTTTTGGTCATTGATTGTTTTATTTCTGCTGAATCCCAAAATGAGTAAAGCCAGAATGAGTGTTGTATTTTTAAAGATTGTTTGACTCTGATCCTTTTTGGACTACGGAATTAAAACACAGCTTTTATAATCAGTTAAGAAACAGTCTGAGCCAGTTTACAAACGTCATATATGAATAAAAGAAGTTAAATAAAAGCTGCACCTATATAATTACAATTACATCATTGGAATTAAATGAGACCAAACATTTAAAAGGAAATTAATGCTTGTTTTTTTCTTATTATTTTGTTTTAGAGCCTGACATGTGAATGAACAACATAAGTAAGTTTTGATGAACTATTCATAGTATTCTGGGGAAAAAGATAACATTTGATAACAGTAATGTTGTTCTTAGCAAATGATTGAACTTTAGTTGAATTTTACTGATTTTTGCATAATGCAGTATGCATACTACATTTAACAGTCAAATCTTGCAAAATATTCTTTTGAGTAATGCATTTCATTAATTGCATTTCAAAACTAGATATACATGATCAGGCACCATATGTTACTGTATTTTTTTTATAGATTCCTGAAAACAACAGTTTAACCTTTATGCTGCATAAACACCAGGAATACTGCAATACTGCAAACTCAAGAATATAAACCTTCATTGATTGTATTGTGATGTCAATATAATTTCTTAGCTTTGTTTTACTATTCTGTCTCCTGACGAATTTAAGACTTTTGCGTTCAGATGTTTCCTTGTATTTGATTGTCACTATAAGGGTCACTATATATCTGCTGTAAATGTATGCCTTTTAGAATAAATTAAGATTCCACTTCACAACATGATCACTTAATTATTAAGGTTTGGGTTTATATTTGTATAACGTCTTTCTTAGATCTCTTCATATAGCTACCAGGCAATAGCTAGATATACATCTTGAAATGCTTAAAATGTCTAAGAAATGTTTTTAGCAGATGAAAAAAACAGACACGAGAATCGACAAAATAATGGACAGAATAATTTCATTGTACAAAGTACATATGGCAATACATCTTAAAACTATTCTATTAAACACTTAAAAAATATTTTTGATTTGAAACACAACACACTGACTTAGTAATGTTAGTAAAAAGTAAATGTTTATGAATAAATTCAATAAATTAATTTCTCCATCTTACGTGTGTGTTTTAATTTGTTTTGAACTTTTTATGGCTGTGCATTTTAGGGCAGAGCTAATGTTACAGCAAACGTTTTGTCTTGAAGTTAATTCAGGTTAACAGTCAAGTTGTTGAACCGACCTGCCTTGACCTTAAACGGGGACTTGCTGGTCTAGATCTGGATTCTGGACTTTAAAGTGGTCCGGTACTCTTGGGGGTTTTGTGACTGGCACCTTGCTGAGGCGCAATATTCAATGCGCATGCGACGGTCAGAGGCATCGACGTCATGTCAGTGGGAAACAGTTTCTGGTAGTCAACCAATGTTCTTCATCGTAATTAGCTTTTTTTAATTTTGTATTTTATTATATAACTATAAAGATGATTCTTACTGTAAAGCCACTTCAAGGAAAAGAGTGCAATGTACAGGTAAGTTTAAGTGTCGCCTAGTGTTTTAAGGCGGTAATGTGTTATTGCTGTTAGCTTTATTAGCATAGCATTGTGCTCTAACTGCTTTGCTTTTATCTGATTTAATTAAATATGATACTGTTATAAGATGCAGATAAATATAAAACAATATCTTATTTGTAACCGTAGCTGGGTAGACAATTTTTACACATAATTACATGTTCTCGGGACATTGACACAAAAAAAGCTAGTGGGCTGCTAAACGGAATTTTGAGGATCAACCAAGAACATGCAAATGGAGTTTGATGGATTGAGTATGATGCACAAAAAGTCTGTGTAAGTTTTGAAAGGCAGCCTTTGACTAAATGAGATTCTTTAAACCGGTTCAGCGTAAAGAAGTAATCGGGTTGATTTAATAGATAAAATGATTTACCCAGCTGACATTACCACCAGAAACACACCTGAACCAGCTAATCAAGGTCTTACTAGGCAGACTAGAAACATTCAGGCAAGTGTGTTGAGGTAAGTTGGAGCTAAAGTCTTTTGGACAGTGGCCCTCCAGGATTGAGTATTGACACCCCTGATTTACATGCATATGAGTTAATGCTATCTCTTGAGGTTGCAGATCAAATAACTGACTTCTTTTCATTGATGCACAGGTGACAGAAAATGAAAAGGTATCAACAGTAAAAGAACTGGTGTCTGAGCGTTTAAACATCCCACCCAGTCAGCAGAGACTGCTATATAAAGGAAAAGCCCTTGCAGGTAATACCTCTGACTTAGAAATAGTTCACCCAAAATGAACATTGTCATATTTATTTTCTCATGTCAGTCTTGTTTGACTCCCTTTCTTTCAAATAACACAAAGGATGTTTTGAAGAATGTTTACATTCATATGTCATTTACCTACAACCAATGTGTGTCAATCCAGCTTAAAATGTGGCAAAGTAATCATTTCAGTATATCGAAATTATTGCCAAATGCATTTAGCAGCGAGACGTCTATTAGTTGTAGTGTTGCTTTTTTCACAGAAAGAATGTGAAGCATGTTGGTTATGTAATTTTTAGTTTTTAAATATATTTTAATACTATGAAAATTGAATTTACATATTCAAAGCATTATTGTATTGCGTTGTCATCGCTTCTCAAATTCTTTTTTCAATATTGGCAGCCCTAATTGTCGTCCATATGACAAGTGCAATAATGTAATTCTTCAGATGCCACGTGATAGCATCGTTTGAGGAACAGACTGAAATGTATGGCGTTATTCACTAAAAGATGTCAAATCTAATTCACACTTAAGTGCAATTCAAAACGTGTCATATTGCAATTGGTGAGGGGGCAAGCTAGTACCAATTTTGTTTTTTTTATTGCAGGAATAATGTCCTCTAATAACTTATAATTTAACTAATACATTTCTTTATTGTCCTCTTTGAGCTTTTGAATCACCTTCCACTTGCTGGAAGAAAGCAGAGAAAAAAAAAAACGCACACATTTCTTTTTATGCTCCACAGAAAGTCATACGAATTTGGAAATATGTTGCAAATAGATTTTCTTTCCTTGTGTTTATAAATAAATGTGTTAATGTATGGTAGCGCAAACACTTGTTTTCTTTCTTTACCATTTGCTGTTTTTTTAGATTTGAACAGATAATGTCAGCAAAGTTTTCTTAAATTCCAATTGTCAAGACATGCAATGTGTTCTGTGTGTTGCCACTGTATTTAGATGAACATAGGTTAAGTGATTACTCCATTGGACCAGAGGCCAAGCTAAATCTGGTAGTGCGGCCGACGGGAGAGAGGAGTGGAGGAATGGTGGGAGCCAGTAGTGGTAGTAATAATGACAAAGCAGGCAGTGGTGTGTGGCAGTTATTGTCGACTGTCCTGACCAAACACTTCAGCCCTGCTGACGCAGCTAAAGTGCAGGAGCAATTAATTAAGGTATACTTTCTTCACTCTGTATACTGTATGATACATCATACTCTGTTTCAGTAGTATTCAGTAGTAAGATTCCTTGGCATAAATAAAATGTCAGGATATTTCTGAGAAAAGGATTCCCTGTAGCGTCAGCTACTAGTGCAATCACAGGGAACCGAGGTTACGATAGTAACCAGAGACGTTTTTTGTGTGTTCACACCAACGGACTGAAAGTGTCTGATAGCGGTGCTCGGCTACAACTCTGGAGGCTCAAAATCCTGCTTTGCCACAGAGCTCCACTAGTAGTTTAATATTTAATTACATGATAATTGTCCCAGGTAATTGTTAATGCACATACTGACTTAACCAAAGACTAATTACATTACTTAATTAATTAATGTTTTTTGGAAGAACAGAAACAACACCCTATGAATAGAGAAAAAACACTCATAGGTTACTCAAATCTACAACAAAAACTAAACTTTTAAATATGGGTTGCAATGAAATAATATATACAGGGCTCGCAAAATCGTTAGCCCGATGTTCCGGGGCTATTGTCTCATCCAGTCGGGCTACTAAAATGTATTTCCGCCCTGCCAGTCGGGCTATCTTAGGAGGAAAAATACATTGCAATGCTTTTGCATTCTTTCACAGATTTGGTCGGGTAATTATGTTGTATGTAATTTTCGGACATTGGGGAGCCACTATAAATACAAGGGTTGTACAATGAAACTAAAACGCCTGGTTTTAGACCACAATAATTCATTAGTATGGTGTAGGGCCTCCTTTTGCGGCCAGTACAGCATCAGTGATGGTTTGGGCTGCAATATCATGGCATTCCCTAGGCCCAATACTTGTGCTAGATGGGCGTGTCACTGCCAAGGACTACCGAACCATTCTTGAGGAACATGTGCACCCAATGGTACAGCATCAGTATGTCTTGGGAATGACAGATACAAGTCCTGCACAGTGGCCAGAGGGATTTTGAGCCATTCTTTTTGCAAAATAGTGGCCAGGTCCCTACGTGATGCTCCTCCAAAACACTCCAAAGTGACTGTGCATGCCATGGGAGATGTTTAACTTCACTTTCATGTTCATCAAACCACTCTGTCACCAGTCTTGCTGTGTGTATTGGTGCATTATCATCCTGATACACGGCAACGCCTTCAGGATACAATGTTTGAACCATTGGGTGCACATGTTCCTCCAGAATGGTTCGGTAGTCCTTGGGAGTGGAGTATCCCACTGCCCATCTAGCACAAGTTTTGGGCCTAGGGAATGCCATGATATTGCAGCCCAAACCATCACTGATCCACCCCCATGTTTCACTCTGGGCATGCAACAGTCTGGGTGGTAAACAGGAGAGTTGAGGTGCACATTTAATTCTACAGTGAGTTGGGCAGCTGTGGTTTTATGTTTTTTGGATACATCCCTTTCAGACAGCTTCCTCTTGCGTCCACAGTTACTCCTGGTTCGTCCTTCTTGGCGGTATGCTGACATTACCCTGGATACCGTGGCTCTTGATACATCATAAGGCTGGGCGATAAATCGATTTTATCGATTAACTCGAATGTTTAGTTTACATCGATTTGCTTGAATGAAAATCCCTTTTTTTTACGTTTTTCCCTTTAACGTAATATGCAGACGCTCCCCTCTGAGCTCCCGTAGAATGGACTCAGCCCTCCCTCGCGTTTGCCATATTAAAGATACACAAACAATATGGCAGCGAGCAGGGAAGAACTCATTCCGAAAAAATTAATCCATAATCTGGCAATGGTTCGGTTTTGCAGTGTCAGACGAACAACAAACAACACCCCGCTGCAAAGTGTGTTTGAAGTCTGTTGCTAGCAAAGGTAGCAGTACGACCAATTTACTGCAGCACCGAACAGAAAACATGCTGCCGAGTGGGAGAAATGTTGCACCCTACGACATGAAAAAGATCGCGGCAACACAAGCACACCCGCCAAAAAACAACCTACAGTTGTAGAAACATTCACAAACTGCATCCGCTATGATAAAAATGGGGCCCGGTGGAAAGCGATCACAGATGCTATCGCAATGTGTATCGCAAAGGATATGGTGCCCATATATACTGTGGAGAAGCCAAGGTTCAAAACAAAATAAAGTTAAAACTTGATTTGAACAATTTCTTTGTCATCTGCAGATTGATTTTAAGTAGGGGGGAAAAAATCAATTTAAATCGTAAATCTGATTTTTTGTAAAAAAAATCAGGGATTTTTTTTAGGCCATATCGCCCAGCCCTAATACATCACATAGACTTGTTGTCTTGGTCACAGACGCGCCAGCGAGACGTGCGCCAACAATTTGTCCTTTTTTTGAATTCTGATATGTCAGCCATAATGTTGTGTGCATTGCAAAATTTTAAGCAAAACTGTGCTATTACTCTGCTAATTAAACCTTCACACTCTGCTTTTACTGGTGGAATGTGCAATCAATGAAGATTGGCAACCATGCTGGTCAAATTTAGCCATGAAAATTCCAACACTAAATTGGCCAGTGTTTCAGTTTCATTGTCCAACCCCTGTATGTGTATTAAAATCATGTTTGAATGCTCACTCGCTTTCAACTTTCAATTCGTGATTGCGTCAACTGTGTATCAGCTGTGCTCGTCCTGTCAGTGCTCATCCTGTGACAAGTGAAATCTTCTGCAGCAAGCTTAAACGTGATAGAGATTACATGCGCAGTGGAGAGATTTGCGAAAATCGCTGATAGTTATGTATGCGTGACAATTAGGTGCACATGGATTTACGCAGGTATTTCAGTTCTGAAGTGGAGACCGATGCACAGATGAAGAAAGCATTTTCTTATTTGTGACATCAGTTGATATTTCAGATTCAGAATCTGACAGACTGAATTATGTTCTATATTGTTTTTACAAGGTCATAGAAATGTTAGTACATTTAGAATAAAATATTTGTATTGATGATTGTAATTATTTTATACGATTGCTATTTGTGTTTTGAAAATGTTTTTGATGGATGTTTTGTCTCCCTTACAATATTCTACATTAAAAATTTCTTTTTTATTTGGGCTACTTAAATTCATTTCGTGGTACCAAAATCTGAAGAGTGCCTGCCCGAAGGGCTACCAGGGATTTACAAATTTTGCGAGCCCTGATATAGATTTTGAACTTTAAGCATACAGCAATTGGGCTGTGTCTGGTGTGAAACCTCCTTTGTTTCCTTGTTACAGCCAACAAATTTATAGTGGTTATGTAGCTGAGACATTCATATATCACTAGCAAGGTTTAATGGGTGATTAAAAAAGAGAATGGGTGGATTTTTCATTTTGCTTTGACACCACCAGCTCACTATCACTTTGATATTAAAACACTGTATACAGTCGTTTTTAAATCGTTAGTCAGGAGTGATTGAGTTTAGTTAAACTTTTTTTTAAGGCATTTACAGAAACTAACTCTTTTCTTTCCAGGATTATGAACGCTCCCTCAGACAGCTTAGTCTGGATGACATTGAGCGTTTGGCTGGCCGTTTGCTCCACCCCGAGATGGAGGGCATGGATACCTCATACATGGACTGAAACACACTAGAAAACCATAAAATCTTCAGCTGTGGACTGTCGCTGCCAGTCAGCTAGGTACCTGATTTGAAAGACAATGCAAGAGAGTAGAATGTATTTAATGTGGACTTAAGGAAGATGAAAGTCAGATGTTTCGTTTTCTTCACAGGCTGAACTTTGCTGAGATGAGCCCTGTCACGGCACAGGGTTATAATGACTTGCCATTGCTTTCCTATCAGAGGAAACCTGTGGTCATTTTAGTGCAACTGTGTAAATATTGTGTGCAAACAATTAAATTACAATAAAAGTGGTCTTGTTCTGTGTGATAATAAAAGAGCAAATGGATCTTTAAAATTGACACAGCTTGGTTGTAAATGTCACTTATTTTAAAGTTATTCAAAAAAAATGCCTACTCATTCTAAGGTAATGTGTTACCCAATTAATACTCCTTAAGAAACCCCTAAACCTTAAGAAACCTATAACTGCCAAAAGTCAGTACCTTAATGGCTGATGATGAAAGTAACTGATACAAAGAAACATGTTATTAACCTTTAAAGTTCCTTCATGACATGATACATATAAAGGCTGGGCGTTAAAGCAAAAAACTTTATATACTATATATATATGTATAAATAGCATATTGGTGACATTGAATCTCAATGTCTGTGTATTTTGCCCTAAAATTACATTGAACCATCATTTTAACCAAACAACCAATGTTGGCATATTGAATTATTTTTATTTAAAGAAGTAAATTCTGAAAAATCAGGAAACAATAATGGCATGTATCTTACAGCTTTTTCAAACACATGAATACCACGTAGGGACTTCAATTAACATTTTTAAGTGATGGAAAAAACCCTGAATCTTTAAACTGATTTTAAAAATCAGACAATTTAATAATATACAGTAACTGGACTTTTAAAAAACATTTTAAAACATGTTTTTAAAATGTCATAGCACTTACATTAAGCCTACTGGCATGGTTTTCAGAACTTGATGGCCAAAAAAGCGAATAACACTTTTTAACAAAATTTAGGAAAAAGCACAAAAACACTGATATTTACAAATCTTTTGGTGATGATATTAAATGTAATGTCAACAACAAAATATCAAATATATTGTAAATATTCTGTATATCGCCCAGCCCTACTACGTTTTTTTTCCCCAAAGAATGCTAATTCAGCATAGGAGTGAAACTGGTATTGAGAACAAAAACCAAAAGGCACAATGAACTAGCAGGCAAAAAGGATCATTTCAGAGAAAGAAAATTAAATTACATAGAAAGCAGGAGTAATGATGAGGAAAATTCTTAGACAGCTGTAGGACTTGTAACACATTGAGCTTCCTGTTCCTTAGACAGTCCATCATACCACATCACTTCATTTCAGCAGTAAAATGAATGTTCACCTTTCACATGTGGCATTTGATACCCTGGGTGTTTCAAAGGGGAACAAAACTGCAGAGGGGAGGATGGGCCTGGATGTTTTCCATCCCTCCCTTATTCCCTTTTCTCACAAATCTTTTCCCTCCCTGTTTCTTCTCTTCAGCAGTTACAGCCATCACTAGTAGACGCAGGTCTGTCATCTCTTAGTTTAATTTGGTCAGGAAAATCATATGTCTCCACTTCTGACTCCTGAAAGTGAGATGTTTATTTCAAATATGTTTAATTACTGATTATTGTATTTTTAGTATGTATTCAATTAGCATGCAAGAGTTTATTCAAGCATTGAGTAAGTTTAGTATTCAATTGAAATGCTTCTCTAATTCTATAATCAGTACATTTAGTTCAGGAGAAATGAGTAGTGTAAATTTGTTAAACACTGTTCAAACACAAATTATCACATTCAGTTCAGCACATAATTTTAAGCAAGACAGTTTTACAAACTAAAACATTCAGCCTGTGTTTTAAGAGGTTCAATGAAAGGACCTTTACCTGTTTAAGTGCATTGCGAGCAATAGTTTGGAAGGCCTGGTCCACGTTAATGGCTTCTTTGGCACTGGTCTCAAAATAGGGGATATTGTTCTTACTCTGACACCACGCTTGAGCTCGCTTTGTTGTTACCTGTTCAAAATACAAAGAGATTTACTTGGTAGTAGACAGATAAATCTGTCAATTACTGGTCATTTTAAGATCATTGGCAGGGGTCTTTTCGGTCTCCGATGCATCCAAGACAAAAGAGTGACACGCCAAACTACAATCTCATCCCCTCCATTTGCCACCATCTTTAATCAACATAATAACCACTGAGGAACATTTTTAACAATACTAGCAATACTGCCAATGAGTCCAGACTGCACACTAACCTGTCGGTTCTCCAGGTCAATTTTGTTGCCCAGTACAACAAAGGGAAAGTTTTCTGGGTCTCGTGGACTGGCCTGAATGAGAAACTCATCCCTCCAGCTGTCCAGAGTCTTAAACGTAGTTGGTGCTGTGACGTCATACACTAGCACACAACAGTCTGCCCCTCTGTAGAAAGCCACACCCAGAGACTGAAATCGCTCTTGACCAGCTGTGTCCCAAATCTGAAGAAAATTAAATCTTTATAATAACTACAAAAAGGCATCTAAAAATACTTTGTTTTTGCAACTGACATAAACTTTTAATGATATTATTATTCTAAGCAGTGTTGTGTTAGCAGTGTTGGGGTGTCCAGACATTATCATCAAGCTACAATGTCTACTTTTATATTCTCCATCTGGTAATAGTTATCATGAAATAAATTTCGAAATAATAAATAAAGTAAACAAAAACCTTAAGTAGTTAGTAACAGATGACTTTCTAGGAGTAATTTACAAAACACTGCTTGTTTGAGCATGTGATGCAAGTTGTTATGACTGGTCATACAGGTTAGGACATGGCTGATGTAAGCAAACAACTTGGGAGCTAAAAACTGGTTGTTCAAACTTGGTGCCTACTGGGAAATACCAGGGGATTACCAGGCATGTAAATAAATGTATCTTCTTTACTCCAATTTACATTAGTATATGAGGTATACACAAAAATTACTGTTAGGGCAAGGAGTTACCACCTATGACTTAGCAACTGTCATGTTTTGGAGATGGCTTGTTTATCTGTTATGCAAATCCTTTAACCACATCACATGACCAGAGATGATCACTACTCTGGAGGACTGTTCACAAAGTATTGACTGCCTGAAGACATCACATTGTCATCTTCAGGGCACAATGGCATCTTATTTTTTATTAACTGATAATGGCAAAAGGTATATTAATACTGTATTAAATTGGTAGTATTGCGACTGGATTCAATATTTTTTATATATTTTATTTAACTTCACATGAACACTGAGGACAAACCTGCATAGTGACCAGTCTGTCATCCACCATCACCTCCTTAGTAAGAAAGTCAGCTCCAATAGTGGCCTTATACTGATTACTAAATTTGTTGTTTACATACTGATTCATCAAAGAGGTTTTCCCAACTCTGTTAAAGGAAACACATAAAACAATAAGGTATATAGTAATCAAGCCTTAAAAAATTTTGATACGAAAATGAAGTCCATATCTGAGCACATTTAACATTGAGGAAAAATTCTTGATAATAATCTGTTAACAATAAGATGTGATCACTGCTTGTCTAGTAAGAAGCATTCATTAGTGTTTAATCTTATCATAGTCATGGATATCAGTTTCATCAGGACTGAACAAATTCCAACCACGGGCAGTGGCTGACGGAAAATCAGGGAAATGTCAAGACAGTGACTTTCAATACAAAGTGTAAGTGCTGTAGACCTTTGGTCATCAGTGTGGATTGATCCAAGTATTAACACTTACCCAGAATCCCCTAAGATTATCACTTTAAGCAGCACCTTCTTGCGAGAAGCCATGATGAGAAAAAGCTGAGTGACAAAGAATGATAATAGAAAGTTGCAAAAACATGATTGTTTCAAAAGTAGTATGTTTATATGTTAAAAGTGAAAGCATTTTAATTGAGGTCTTATTCGATTTTTCATTTGTTTTTCAATTTAAACCTGCAACACCTCTTAGAAAGGGCTGCAACAATTGATACATGATAAAATTTATAGTGAAAATAGTTTACAAGAAATGTCATTATTGATTAGCTATTAACTATTCAAACATTTACATTTTTATTTTATAGCCTTCAAACTGCACGTTGTTCTTAAACAACCACATATTAGTGTAGTGGCACGAGTACAAAAAATTAATTCATGTGATTCATACTGATTCATATGACGTCACTGCCGCAAAAGCCCTTGTAACATGTTATACTAAAACGTATTTTAGGGAGCATTACAAAATTGAAAATATACAGCAAACGCTGTAAATCCCGCAGTCTTTTGTTCTCGTGAGATTAATTAGTTAGCCCTAACAGGGACAGATATTTCAGGATGATACGAATAAACAGTAAACATTAAATATTAATAACTAACATGAAATAACATAGGTCAGTACTAAATCGTGCGTCAACTCGATTTATTTCAAGAATCGGCCTATACAGTGGTCTAAAGATAATAATATTGTATGCACCAATCCGCCTGAAAGATTTTTGAGGAAAACAAACTGTTATTTACCTTCAGTTCTTCGCTTTTATTGTCGCAGCTGTTTTGGTATTTGCTGTGGGCGAACGTTCCCACGATCTATTCGACACAAAAAATCGCCCAATGCTTGTGATCATCCAGATGCACATCAACTGTTGTAGAGTATTTGTTTTTTCCTAGCAGAACAGGACATGACTACGGAGTCACAAGGGACTGACGCACAATATTGATGTTCGAATCGCGAAAGAATCGATGCTTTTAAGCAATTCTTTCGAACAGATTCAAGATTCATTCAAGCTTTTTATCACGTACATAGGCCCAGTCCCAAATGGCACACTACGCCTTTGTGGATTTCCTTCTAATACACAATTGGTAATGCCACATAGGGCAAGACGTTGAAGAAGACATTGTTTGGTTGTTGTTGTTTGTGACCTCTGCATTTAACCAACATCGGTGAGGAGTGAACACACACACACAGAGCAGTGGGCAGCAAGGGTACCTCAGTTGTTACTTTGCTAGCATTGGAATAACCTCTGTAATCAATGGGCCGCAACTACCCACAATTATATTTGTAGAAATCTGAAAATCGCTTGTAAATTGTGTGTTCTTGTAGCTTAGTTGGTAGAGAATTGCGTTAGCAATGCAAAGCGTTGTGGGTTCGTACTGATAAAAATCAAATGTTCATACAAATAGTGATAAAAATCAAATGTGTAACTTGAATGCAATGTAAACTGATTTGGGTGTCTGCCAAATGTGTAACTGTAAATCAGACGTCTCTAAGGAAGGTGTTATTAATTAATCTGCGTGAAATTACATTGTTGGCACTTTAAAAAAGGTAAACAATAGCATTTAACTAATATTTATTTTACTGCAACAATTATTGTGAAAACCCCACTTGAAGACCTATGGGAACACTTTCGGTGATTCTTAATCGTGTTCGTTGAAACGAAACATCTGAACGAATCAATTCGCGCAGTTGGATCAGACTTGTCAATTCTAGCGCACAACCCAAACCTAAATGCCCTCCCTTTTTTCTAAAGACTTCAAGATGGCGGTGAGAAGGAATTTAATAAAACGAGCTCCACACATTTTATAGACAAGTTGTTTTTTCTGTTTTCGCATCTTGAACAAACCGAGTCAACAAAATAGTAAAATCCTTTCGACTATTTTGGTGTTATGTCTGTATAATTAGTATTATGAAAGGACTGAAACTTTAGACGAGAGTTAAGATTTTAAGTGCATCAATGATTATTGAAACGCATGCTTAAATTATAAACATGACGGAGCCGGACAGGGAGAGGCTCTTCCGATGTCTAGGATCCCCAGTCCCACCCAGTGTCATGTGATTTGTACATTCTGATCTTTTGTGTTGGATTTCTGACTCAGTTACACTTGACTACAGTACCTACTTCCTCAACGGGTTAACTCCCTGCCAACTCACTACTTCCTTAACTCAGCAATCCGCCTTGTGGTTTGTAAGATTATCAACTATTCCATTCCATAAGTATTCCATTAAAATTTCTAATAAATTTGACGGAGGTCGAATTTTTAAATAGTCAGATTCCTGGAGAATTCATGAAGAACAGTATATTATCTGTTTAACTATAAGTTCAGTAGAGTTATTATTTATAATAATTATAAATTATTATAAATAAATATAATATATGAATAATATAATATATTGATAAGAATATATTGACGGGGTCCTGATGTTGTAAAGGGGCGTGGTGAAGCGGCTATCACGCATTGCGATTGACCGTTGCTGTATCCAATGCGTTCAATGCAAAGAAGTTCGTCAACGTCATATTAACCAATCACATTGCTTGTGGTTGACGCTAGAGGTGTCTTTGACACGCCTACAGTAAGGCGGGCAGAAAAGCGAAACCTCAAACATGTCGGTCCTTCAATGACCGTATATTATATTCCACTAATTTCCAGCATGACAGTCATCAATATAATGCTGTGATCGTGTCATTTAGTTGCAGAAGACTCAGCATATCGCATTACGGTAAGGATATTATTCTGTGACGGCGGTTTTGTCAATGTTTTTATCGTCATTCATTTTATACCTTGTTCTGCTTACAGCATCACACCCTGCAGGGCTTATGTTGGTCGTGTAATATTTAAACAAACTGCAAATGAATTTTATTAAGTATTAAATTTAATTGACCGTTTTATGGATCGTTTATTTGTGCAGATGTTGGTGTTTTTGTGCCTACATGTGCCGCACAATATTAATATAGAAGACTACAACTTGTATACAATGTAACTGATACATCATTATCAGCCATGATTATATATATTGTGACTGATTTTGTGACTTTTTACAATACCAACCCCCAGCGAACTCTCATTTATTAAGCACCCTTTGTTTCTTATACAGCCAAAATGAGTTCCTGTATAAGGGCTATACATCACATGCATCCTTATATCTTTCAGAAATGGAAACTCTGATACCCGTAATTAACAGACTGCAGGAGGTTTTCCTCACACTTGGAGCAGAGATCATCCACCTTCCTCAAATCGTAGTCGTGGGATCGCAGGTCAGACATTTATCTAAAGATACAAGGTTTGAATTTGGGTCCATAGTGCATTGAGATCGAAACCTCATTACAGATATGACCTTATTTTTATAATAACAGACATGGCAGTCGTAAAGTAAGACTTCATGTAACAAACATGCTGTTCATTTCTAAATGTAGCGTGCATGTGGTGTGATGATGTTTTTAAATTAATAAACAGAGCAGTGGAAAGAGTTCAGTGTTGGAGAGTTTGGTTGGACGAGACTTCCTTCCCCGAGGTTTAGGAATAGTCACACGGCGCCCTCTAGTGTTACAGCTGGTGAATGTTCCCCCGCTGGAGGAGAGAAAGAAACAAGACAACGGTAAAGCTGTCCTCGCTATTAGAAAGGTTTATTATATGTCCTACATATAATAAACCGACATATAACATGACGGATGTGACTACAAATCAGCTGACTTAGACGATTCACAGTGCTTCTATGCTGTTTAGATGACGGCTAAATACAGTTGTAGGTTTTGAGGCAAAGCATAGAGTTTAATGAATGTCAATTCATGACAGTTTGCCCACATACAAATCAAACACTAATTAGAACATGGCCTTTGAATTAAGCTTTTAAATGCATTCAAATAAATATTAAGATAAATAATTGTTTTTGTTCTGGTCCAATTATATAATGGTTCAATTACAACCTATAGATCAATACAACCTTTAGACGTGTTTTGATAGTTAGTAATGCTTGTCTACGTAAACGAAAAGGGACTGTTACCTACATGTTGATGATGCTGCCCAATGAGAATTTAATTTGCCTAGAGCAGTAAACACATTCTTAAAATGGTTTAGACAACTTTACATCTCAAATAATACATTAAAAGCACAAATATTAAATTTGTGCTTCAACCCTGGAATGCCCTGTAGATGTCCATTATAAATGCATTACTTTTAACTCTATTTTTGCTTGTTTTTACAAACGGGTGTAAGTTAAATGGTTTTCTGTGGTAATCAACAGCATGTCACAGACACTGTCCGTAAATTCTAACTTGCATGGAACACACAACATTTTGTTACAACATCCATCTTTGGCCTATTCTAAATTTCTGTGCCTGTGTTTCTAACACGCTTAGTGGTTCTTCCTTACATTTTCTCTGCTGTTCTTTTTTCCCCTTTTTCAGGGAATGGAGCTAAAAGGAACTCTCAAAACAACTATCCAGGTCTCTGTTTTCAACAAGTGTTTGCTTGCATGAACTTTCAAGAACCTTCATCTTTGTTCATTTTACTTTCCTGGTTTGGTTCTTCTATACCTGCTCTCTTTTTGCTCTCAATAGCCCTTATTGTTGTGGTTTGTAAAACAACCCTGTGCAGTTTCCTTCACTTAAAAAAATGTGGAGCAAATGCATTCTTGGCTTGTACTATCTCAGTGATGCACCAATGTATCCAACCACTGTGGATAGCACCATTTTAGCTTGAATATTGATTTTAAAGTTTGTTCAAGTCAGTTTACTTTCCACTCAAAGCCTGTTAAAAGCCTTTGTTCCATTGCAGACTTTCAGGGTAAGAGGGTTTCTTGTGAACTAGGCTCAGTGTTATTAATATTGATTTGTATTGTAGTGTGTTAGGGTAGTGTTCCCTTTCAGTCAGTCACGTTCAACGTTACGTCAACTGACTGACGTATGGGGTCTTGCTTGAGAGCCCTATCACCTTCGTGTAGAAAAAATGCGCCAATGAGCATCGGCCTGAGAGGAAAGAGCCAATAAGCATTGGGCAAAAGCGCTCGCTTTTATTCAGATTTTTGCTTCGGAGCCGAGCGTGTGTAATCGCATTCGCTCCCCATCTTCGCGAAATTCGCAGACATTCCGCCAGTGTTCTGCTGCATTGGAAAGCATTTACCAGCGGTTCTGTCCCGGTTTTCGGCAGTTCCACTGCGTGCTT